>JAOXYF010000022.1:7388495-7403259 GCA_028565775.1 Sternarchorhynchus goeldii
ATTATATACATATTCCTGTTTGAAACGGATGCAGTTTTGAAATATTATATTGTAAATTGTTTCTAGTCCTGGAGGTTCATGGCACAGCACATTTTAGTGGGTTTTTATTTCCTGATCTAACATGACCTAATTAGTTGATTAAATGTGTTGGGGGGGAAATGCTAAACTGTGCACGGCTCCAGAGACTAGAATGAAAAACATGATTGTGAACTGAATGCTTGAGTCTTACTGTATTTACATGACCAGAAAAGTAAAAGTGCTAATTTTTTTTAATAAAGGCAGGTGATTTGAACACAATCCTGTGAAGGATTTTCACTGTCAGCCACTGCCCATATTTCATTTATCCAAATAATTTTATCCACAGGTCTGAAATCCCGACTTCAGATGAAGTGTGCCACATCCTCACCGTTCACAGACCCTCCACTCCTCCAGACACGCCCCCCTTCCCGCCCACCGAACTCTCCCAAAGCCCACCAGACCTGCAGCCTGTGACCTCTGACCTCCACTCGGCCCCCATCCCAGTCCCAGTGACCTCTCTTCCCTCATCCGGTGTTCTGTCATCACCAGAGACGCCTGCGGTTTCCATAGCGCCATCACGGGGCCTGCCTTCTCTCTTCTCCACAACTCCTCCTACTCCTTCAGCACCGTCCAATCAGACGACTCCGCCGCTGGCTCTCAGTCCTCCCCCGCCAAACTTTACTCCGCCTCCAGCAGAACTATTAGGGTCAGATGATGAAGAGCAGGAAAATCCAGCAGACTACTGTAAAGGTCTGACACTCTCATTAGTTATGGGCAAATTTTTAATGCATCATGTCCTTAATGGAATGTCAGTATGTAATTTGCAGTGAAAACTAATATTTCTATAATTTACTGTAGTACTTAATTTAATTTATATAATATATGTGACGTTGGAGCTGCTCCTGACATCCATGGGGCCTTAAACAGAACTGTGTATGGTGTTTATCAAACGTAGTGAATGGGTGTATTTCACTCTCCAACTTAATGTCTTTTATTATTTGCTCGTGTCAAACTTGGACAGAAACAGAGAGAATGCAAGCGATCAGGATAGTTGAGTTTCATCCTCACATCTACACCTGCCTTGGCTCTTGTGTAATTTGCGTGGCCCTGTGCGGGTTGGGTAGGGCCAGCTGGCTCTGCTTGCTGTACATATGTATAGATGGATATTCTTGGTAGCACGGAGCTTTCATGCTTTGTATGAATTCATATTGTAGGCTAACATGGTGGCACCATTAACTTTATCGAGCTGTTTGGTTAATACCGAACACATCTGACATCAGTTCAGTGCTACACATCATCCAGGAAGACAACACTTCTCAGTTATATATGATACACTCAGTGCCTTATTTTAAAAAATGAAAATGACTTAATGATGAGGTTAAGTGTATATTTGTTTATATTATGTTTTAGGGGGCTATTACCCTGTGAAGATTGGAGACCTGTTTAATGGCAGATATCACGTGGTCAGGAAGCTAGGCTGGGGTCACTTCTCCACTGTGTGGCTCTGCTGGGACCTTCAGTGAGTAACACATCAGGATACGCTTCTGCCTCTTCTGATCTTTCTCTGTACTCAAACCAAAGCTTTTCCCATGAAGGTCATTTGCATGGTATGTTTGCAAAGGTCAGAATATGTGAACCTTTCACAAAGTATTCCAAGACCCGTTTCTGAATAAGGCTGGCATGTTGTAAACTGTAAATAGTTCTACTTCTAGCATGGCTTTTGTGGACAGACATTCCATATACTTCCAGTCTCCAATGCTGTAGTCCAGGATTCCGAGGGGTACACCATGAAGCTGGATTCTTGGGTTAGCGGCGGGGTTTAGCAGAGACTGCTTTTGTTCAGAAAATTAACAAAGTTTTACCTGATATTTGTCACTGAGTAAGCAATTTCCTTTTCCTTCCTGCAGCCTTGTGTACACTAACGGGAGATCTATTTGCTCACAGAGCGCAGGTTTCTTTACAAGCACTTACCTTTGTTGTGCGTTTCATGGTGCACTCCCCCGCTTTATGCCGCCTTCACTCTGTGATCACGGGGTGTTCGTGGTAGAAATGAACTGGAGCACAGACTCGCTGTTGATGAGTCTGCACTTGTGCACGTATGCTTGCATGTGTATTCATGTATGTGCACATGCTTACATGTGTGTGTCCAGGAGGAAACGATTTGTGGCCCTGAAGGTGGTTAAGAGTGCACCACATTACACGGAAACTGCACTGGATGAGATCAAACTACTAAAATGTGTAAGCGGGAAGCGTTTGTGTCAGAATTAAATTTGAGAATTAAATTTGAGTGTATTCAGATATGTGCATATCGGGACTGTTTAGGATCTGATGAACTTGTAAATTCTGTACTTGCATAACCAAAAATTACATGCAATAATGTTTGAGTTTTGAAGTATTAATTTGTCTGTTTTATTAAAATTCATCTGTGCTTGCATTGCTGTCACTAGGAATGCAGGTTTGTTTCCTGCATTCCACTTGTTCTTTAAATTGCCCTCTGTCTCTGTATCAGATATTAAATATTGATCTGTTTATTTATTTATTTGTGATTGTAAGCTAGTTGACAGGCAGTCATTGAATGCCCTTCATTTTATCATATAGCTGTGTCCTTCAACAGGTTCGAGACAGTGACCCCACTGATTCCAAACGTGAGACGATAGTTCAGCTCATTGACGATTTTAAGATATCTGGGATCAACGGCGTCCGTATCCTTACTAAACCGTCCAGCCTAAATAAGATTCTTTTATCCGTTTTCATTAGCATTGAAAGTTTTTGCTGAAAATATTAGGTTTGAGATTAATGACTAATGGGTATGTGGAACAAGCAGACCCAGTCCATAGAGGCTGATGGACAGTACATGTTTTTGCTCTGGCCTAGTTTCCTGTACACCTGAACCAAACAATCAGAAACATTAAATACTTGTTACACTAGTGGAAGGCCTCTGGACACTGTAAAAATACAGACTGGGTTGGGGATCCTGAGGACTGGGTTGGGTGAGGCAACACTGCAGGACAGACGCCTTGACCCATCAGCATCTCAGATGTGTGTATGGTTCTGGAGGTACTCGGCCACCAACTGCTGAAATGGATAATCAAATCCAACTACATGGGTCTGCCTCTGGTGTGTGTGAAGAACATCCTGCGTCAGGTAGGCGTGCACTCAGCATGTTCGCCCTTCCAGAGGCACAGATCACCTGACCAGGCCCCTAGTGTGGCCAGTAATTGCAGAAAGCTGGACATAACTCTGCCGTTTGTTAGGAGATAAATCCTCTCAAAAATGCCACTAATCCACAAACCACCTTCAAACAAGCCTTCCAAAAAAAAACCCCTTTTTTTCACTTTTTTTTTTTAACCTCAGTCCTCTTCAACCCTAGGTGTTACAGGGTCTGGATTATCTACACACCAAATGCAAGATCATTCATACGGACATAAAGCCGGAGAACATCCTGCTGGATGTGACAGACGTGTACGTGAGGCGGCTAGCGGCAGAGGCCACTTTGTGGCAGAAGTCTGGAGCCCCGCCCCCCTCCGGCTCTTCTGGTAACGCCCACAGCACTCTTCAGGAAGACTCGCTCCCTTTCACTAACTGACGCACACCGCTGACATGCTCACTCTGTAAGTTGCTGATTCTGCATGTCGGTGACTGTGGGCCAATGACTTCGTCAGCAGTTACTGATTTGACAATCACTGATTCGACAGTTTATTGACGTGATACATAATTAGTGTCTCTGTGTAGTTTGTGACCCTTGAATCACAATGTTAACTTAATATATGGTTTTCTCAATAAGCAGTTACTGACTGTATGTTACTGAGTCTATGCTCATTACCAACTCTAAACAAATTTATACTGAGTATTTAGTTCACACATGCACATATGACTGTATTCTTACCAACTGCACATAGTTACTGTCTTACACATGTTAAGCTGCTTGTACTGACTCTCTAAAAGTTAGTCTAATGGTGTATACGTTTGAGTTTTTTTATTAAAAAAAAACTTTTTAAATACCATCATATTTAATAAATTATCCCTTTGTCTAAGCAGTTCTACAGCATCAGTTTGACAGTATCGATTTTAATAATAACTAGTAAAGTTTGTACTTATTTTGGTGTAATACAATACAAATCTAGGGATTATTTTCATCCCAGATGCCAAGTCTTGATCCCGATTGAGCTCTCCTTTGTGATGGAGCAGTGGAAGAGGGCCTGTATATGAGAGGAACAGTGGTGAAATCTGCAAGCTATGGCTAATGTTGGCTCTTTAGCCTCTAGCTATGCCTGAAATTAACACAATTTTGTTTCGTTCTGAAACAGTCGAATCAAATGTAATCGAATCCTTGTGAAATTTGAGATTTATAACACATTGAGTTGTTTCCTAAATAATGGTAGTTGAGTCATTGTGAGGTGGATATTTACACCTGCACCGAGCAGCCGTCATCCTGCAGCCGAAGCTCCTCCCACTCTTGGGCCCAATGCGGCGTCCTGCTTCTTTAAGAGCTTTTGGGTTTTTTTTCTCCTTTCTTCCCTGTCTCTGCTTTTAATCTAATTCCATGTGGCTGAACAGCCGGTGAAGAAACTTGCTAAACTGAACAGCTGATGGAGCTCAACAGCTGATGGTGTTGTGATGTTCTGAACATCCATGCTGTCCTGCTCTCCCTCTTCTATCATGTAACACTGAAAATAAATCACACTTCCTAAATGCAATTCCAAACAGACAAAACTGGCCAGTTTGGTGGACATGGAGAATTCTTGGTTTAATTTCTAGGCAAATTTATCATCTCACAGAATGAGGTACTCCTAATGAATGATCTGCCTGGTGTATCTTTGTCTCTCTGGTGCTGCCGTGTCTTCGGTGAATATTCCGGTCATTTTCATTTCTTCTCTCCGTCTCCGTTTGCTTTCTAACCATCTTGTTCTTTTTTCTTTTTCTTCTCTTTCCCCCCCCCTTCCTTCATCGTTGTGGTTTTCTGTGCCCCTTCCCTTCTGTTTTCCTCTTCTGGTGGCAGTTAGCACAGCTCCAAGGGACAAACAGGTACGTTACTAGCAGTGCCTGCATCTGTCAGGTCATCGTGTAGGTTTTCTACTTCCCTGGTGATGTCACATCATTTTGCTTTAGTTCTGCTTGTGCCCTTCTAACCCCTCCCCCACCAACTCTTCTGTATGTACACTAGGGTTAATGCACTGGACAGCTCGTACATCTACACAGCCAGTTCCACTGATTTGGGAAATGGGCGATTGGGACGGAGATCCTACCACCAAAGCTGTCGTTGGAAGCAATTCAAATAATTTGCTAATCTATTAGGCACTCGTTAGCGACTGCACGTTCATCAGTAAATCAACAGAAACGTCAAAACGGTGATACAACAGTGATGCTGTTGATCCTGTTCATTGTTAGCAAACTCGGAGCTCATCCTAGGCCGTATAGCTGTTCCTCGCTATTTATGAGTTACTATTTGAGGACGGTCCTATTTAGAGTGAGTTCCTGTGAACGACTGAAGGTGTTGTAGCAGACGTAAGGTGTGGATTCCCACTGTCTGTCAAGTCTTATCTGGTTGTTTCATTATTTTCATCTATTGCCTTTTTTAGAACTTTGGGTTTGTATATGCTCTCTGCTATCTCTATACAAGTGGTGGTTTTTTTTCTTGGGTTTTTTTTTTTTTTTCGTTTTCCCAATCAGTGGATTTGGTTTTGATGTTCTGTTCTCAGATATGCTGTTTGTGCATTGGGAATTCATCACTAACCTATAGCAGACTGCTTTGAAGTGTCACCTCGCATGTTGCAGCATTTCAAGCCAGTTACATTTTTTTCCTGCATCTTTTCTTTTAACCTCCTTTAACCCATATAAAATCCTTTTCGAAGACAGGAACTGGCAGAACAAAGAACTGTTTGGTTCAAGTGGATTTTCTTACAAGTCAGGAAGTTTTGCGATTCCTCTGAGTATATTGGCTGAGAGGAGCTTTCCCTCCCCGGGAGATTGGCGGCGTGGCGGATGAGCCAGACTGCGTTTCCCTCGAGTCGGTTTATCATATGCCAAACACAGCCTTTATGCAGCTAAGAAGCAATACCACAATCGACAGGCATACCGTCGACTTTCTGAGAATATGAATGAGTTTCAGACTTATGAAATAGAAGGAGTGTTTTCCTCAAGCAGTAGAAAGGAGTCTGAGCTGTTCTTATGACACTTAAGGCTCATCATGTCCTCATTTTCTTGAGTAGTTATTTGCTTCCATGGTTTGAGGAGCAGCTCTGGTTTACTAACACTGTATGTTAATGAACATTTTAGTATTTCAGAACTCAGTAGCTGAGTATCTAAATAAACTACCAAGGCTGTTCTTATTCATTTCACTGAATAAATTACGGTAATTCCCCTAGACATAGTGTGTTTCCTGAAACGCCAGATGCACACACACATCAGCACTGGTAATGGATATCTGGTTTTAATTCTGATATTACATTAGTACTGGTGATGCTATCAGACGTTTATTCTGATCTTAGTTTTCTTGTGAAATTTGTCCGCCTGTATTCTGTTATGTTGTCATAGAGATCAGTTATTTAGAGATAATTTGTCTAAGAATTCACAGTACTATTTGTGCTGGTTTAACTACCAATTCAGCATTCTGCTTTAGCAGTAATAGTGTTTTTGAGCAGTTAATGACTTTGTTGTGGTATTTTTTTACTGCTGTGTTTTTTGTGAACTTCAGAAATATAAAGTGTGTGCAACTGTTTATGGACATCGCTGCTCGATGTCATTTTTCTTAGCTCTACATGCCCGTATTTGTAGATGTGTGTTTGATAAGGGGCTCAATTCACAGACCTGCTTCCAGGAGCGAAGTTGGAAGGACACCCGAGAGAGCATTTTCCAGCTGTAGCACTGTAGGCTTTTAGAAGTAATCACTTCAAAGTCTATTTGTACTTTAACATTTGCCCAAAGCAGAAAACCGAGGCAAAGAAAAGGCAGAGAAAATTCTAATAGTGCTATTTGTCAGCCTGCTGTTCAGCAGATATTTTCCCTTTATTACAGTGGAAAACTGAAGACACGTGAGACCTTCCAAGCTAGATGACGTCTGTCTGTCTAAGGGTGGGACTAGGTCTGCAATGCTGGCCTTCATCCAGAATGCCCAGAATGTAGTACTGAATCTGGGTCAGTAGCAGTGGCTCTTTCCTTCTGTCTGTTCAGGTGTCAGTTTTGCATTGGTCGCTGGAGGTCAGCGTGTCGGCTTAGCAAGGAGCCCCGCCTCTCAGGCAGTCTGAGCTTTATGTCACGGCTTGGCCAGACTGCTGACTTAGCAACAGAACTGCCATCCAAAAATAGTCCCCAAGCAGGAAATGGCGTGCTGGTGTTGGGTGTCCTCCTGTGCAGAGTCCTGATCTATCCTGATCTCGCAGCGTCAGTGTAAACTTAGAACTGCTTTAAAAAATGACTCGAAAGTTTTGGCCTGCTGTTCTCTGCTCTGGATCATTAGCCAGCCTGTCTGAGTATCAGAAGACAGTGACCAGCAGCAGTTGAGGATCAAAGCAAACACAGTGGTGTTCAGTCCCAGTGGTTTCCCTGTTCTAGCACACCTGATGAAACTCTAAGTAAATGATCGAGCCGTTTGTGAGTTTAATCGGCTTTGTAAAACGGACCCAGAGAATGTGCAGTATGCAGTGAGATTGGTACTGTAATTAAATACCACCTAAAGAGCACTTGCCTTGAAGTAACAGTCACAAAGGCAAAGCCTATTGCCTGACCTCTGCACTAAGCCATACGGTTACGGTTTGAGGAGCTGATCCATCACAATGATGGATCCTTTGGTAGAGCTTTTCAGTTTGTGGTTGCTGTAGCTGGCATGGCACTGATCTGTAGTTGGATTTTTACTCTAATGCTGCCAGGGTCGGTCATGTATGAAATCCAACACCAATGCTCCTAACTGACCTCCTGCATCTTCCGTGTGTGTGTGTGTGTGTGTGTGTTCGGGTGGGCTGTGCATGTGGGGTTGGGGGTGTCCGTGTGTCCAGGATGGCAAGCTGTCAAAGAACAAGAAGAAGAAGTTGAAGCGGAAGGCTAAGCGACAGCAGAAGTTGCTGGATGAGCGACTGCATGACCTGCAGAGGATGGAGGAGCTGGACGGACTGGTGCCACCGGAAGGTTCCGGAAACGCACGGACGCTCTTGAGGATCAGTGAAAATGGGGAGCATACAGACGTGCACACACAGAGTGAGAAATGCACTCCTTACCAAGATGCACAATATGAACCAATATTTTAGAACAAGGTACACACTAAACTGTGAAGTGCAGCAAGACCTATATAACCTAGAGTTTTCGTCGTCCGTCATCTTAAATGATAGGAAATAATGTTTTACTAGTGCTCCATGTCCTAAACAGTGAACCCTTTATTTGCTGTGCTAGTGAACAGTAATGGGTATCATGGACCGGGTGCTAAAGGCAGTCCAGAGGGTGGCTCGTGTTGGCTGGCGGAGGGCTGTAATGGCTACGGACCACTGCGATTCTCCAGCCCTGGATCACTTCTCTCTGGCACTTCCGGATCCATCCTGTCTGCTACCTCCGAGTCTGCACTCTCCACACTGTCGGGATACTCCACGGAGAGAGACAGCCAGCACTCTGCGCTCTCTCCCAACGGTGAGGCTTACTGGTTTGTCTGTCTGTCTGTGTGCAATTCATACACTTCACCTCTCTGTATTTTGGGTGAACCTACATGCATGTTCATAGCACGTTTTTGGAAGCACAGCAAGTCTCTGGATGAAAACAAAGCATATTCTTGGAAACAAAGTAGTGTTGTACATCAATAGGGCTGTTTCTAATGCCCAATGTTGGAAAGAAATACCAGGAGTATCCATATCTATTCATATGTGTCTCAAAGTATGTTTTATTGGGCTCTTCTGTTTGTGATTGTAGCGTTCAGTGCTGCAGATTTTTTGGTAAACCCACTGGATCCCAAGAACGCAGATCAAATCCGCATCAAAATCGCAGACTTGGGCAACGCCTGCTGGGTGGTGAGTTCTGCCACTTGGTTGGTTCGGCGCCAGATCCAGCTAGACGTACAGCTGGGGCACAAGCAGGGCTAGCCAGGCATTCAGAACCACAGGCAGCCATCAGCATCCCTGCACAGATGCTGGCAGGTTCTCATTAAGAGTTCTGACTGAACTGCTGTAGTGCCTTTAGTCCAACAGGCTTGTGCCGAAAGGTTTAGTGTCCAACAGTCACCAAGAGCAAAAATCAACAGATCTTACTAAAGTATTAGAGATTCAATATGTAAAAAAAATCTAAATATAGCTTTCTAATTCTAGAAAAATTCTAGAACATTTATTAAAATCCCAGGGAACAAAGAAAATATTAAAATGCTTGTATGATGCCGCAGTGGTATATTAAACATTAAATTTTCAGTAAAAAGCAAACCACAATGCACTACTTAAAACCAGCCCAAAGTGGATCATCAGATCAGGATGAATTCCTAATATTGCGGTGATGGTGCTTGATTGCAGTGATGGTGCTCATGCCCTGCAGTGCTACGCAAGTGTGGCTGAACAGAGAGGCTGTGGCGTGGAGGGCGAACGCACCCGTCTGTGTTCGACCCTGATGATCACGATACCACTGCAGATCACACTGCACTTTAGCCCAAAGATGAGCTGCACTCTCCAGTAATGATGGAGTGGTTTGGTTGTTTTCTGTTTTGGATAAAAACCTAAATGTAGTCTTTTATGTAAACGACTTTGTGGACAGCGGGGAAAATGCATAGGTTTCATTGAAAGTTTACTTTAAAAATATTGACCAACTTTTGAGTTATGGAAGTGTAGAGTGAGCTAATGTCTGCCTTACTACATTCAGAATTAACACGCTTGAGCATGTTGATCCACAGCAAATTCTATTGGACATTTGGTTTGGCTTTTCTTGCTAGAAAGCTCTTGTTTGCTATCTAGGTTGCTCAGGCTTGAAGACAAAATGCAGATCTTTCGGACTGTAGCTTTTCATGTAACTCATTTTACATCAGAAGAGGAGAAAACATGGCAACATATGGGACTTTGCAACCGTATTCACACAGAACACACTTTATGTACATTTTGTGCCAAGAAGAGTAAGATGAATTTCTTCACAAATAAAACATTTAGGTTCCCTGGGTCTTTAATATGTTTTCTGTGTTGTTTGTATAATTATTGTTAGAGGCTGAGCTAGCAGCACATGTGCACTTTCGTGTTGTTGATGCTCAAGGTTTCTCGCTGAGCTGCGGCTGACTGAAGCGCCGTTTCTCCTTCTCCCGCAGCACAAGCACTTCACAGAGGACATCCAGACTCGGCAGTACCGGGCCGTGGAGGTGCTGATCGGCGCAGAGTACGGCCCGCCGGCCGACATCTGGAGCACGGCGTGCATGGTAAACCTTTTCCCTGCCTCCCATACGGGAAAACACGGCTGCGCAGGTTACCTGAGTAGTGAAGGCAAACACCTTCACATCTGCATATATGGAACCTGTTCCTGTCATTTTCCTTCACGTCATTTTGCTTCACATTTCTTAACTACTATAACCACCATAGTTCTTTCTTAGCCTTGTAGCGGCATAATAAAGACAAATAACCAATGAGATCCCAGCTGTGGCAGAGGCAGTGATGTAACTGGTGCTGAAGCGTAGGGTGTGTTTTCAGGCCTTCGAGTTGGCAACAGGCGACTACCTGTTTGAGCCGCATTCAGGGGAAGACTACACTCGGGACGAAGGTCAGGTTCAGCCTTTCCCTTGTCCTTCATGTGTTGTTCCCTCCCACGTTAATGGACATGTGTCTGTATTTGCACTGAGATTCTGTGTTTGTTTTGGGTTTTTTTTTTTTATAGATCACTTGGCACATATCATTGAGCTCCTGGGCCCTATTCCCACACACTTCGCTCTCTCAGGCAGATACTCTCGCGAATACTTCAACCGCAGAGGTAGGATGAAAATACTCTGAGGGAAGTATCAGGGTAGTATGGTGCTGTCACCTATACACCCCCCCCCCCCTTTACTTGTTTTACTCTTTACATGTTCTCCTGCTGTGAAGAAAGGCATCTGGGCTCAAGTGCCTGAGCATCATGGTGTCTGGTCATTCAGCACAGTGCAGGTTTACTGGAAAGCAGAACGATGTTTGCATCAGTTCGCATTTGAAGTACTGCACTGTAAAAACAATAATCGCACTCAAAAATTAGATCATGAAGGCGTTTAATTTGCAAGAACACATGAGCGACGTTAATAGCTGTGAGATCACAGCTGCTCAGGTTATTATTCATTTAAAAACAAGTCTGGGGAAGATCCCCTCTTAGCCAGAGTCCCACTGTGTGTAGGGTTACTGGAGCAGGTGTAGATGTAGACGCCAGGCTCTCTGCTTTCCAACCTGCAGCTGTGTAGCCAGGCCTGCTGGGAAAGGCTCGTGTGTCGGTAACCCTAGCGATCACCTGTTCCGTCTCTCATCAGGGCAACACTGGTGTAGGAACCACGTGCTGCTCTGAGTAGTGAGACCTGGAACCTCGACGGCCCACACAGCCTCGCTCCTGCACAGAAGCAGATATTACACCGCCCTCGGTGCAGCAGGTCACTGCTCACTTGTACAGCGGGGGCTGTAAAACGGCACAGACGTGGTTTTGGTGGAAAATAATTGTTTCATCTGTTATTCGTGTGTGGCAGTTTTGAAACACTCTTGCAGCTGTGTTGTGTCAAAGCTGAAAAAATGTGTTGCATGGTTAAGCATTGTATGCATCATGTGACAAAACAAAAACATTTGTATGAGTACATAACTGTTGTGTGTGTGTGTGTGTGTGTGTGTGTGTGTGTGCGTGTGCGTGCACAGGTGAACTGCGGCACATCAGTAACCTGAAGCCGTGGGGCCTGTTTGAGGTGCTGCTGGAAAAGTACGAGTGGCCGCTGGAACAGGCAGCTCAGTTCAGTGACTTCCTCCTCACCATGCTGGAGTTCCTCCCTGAGAAACGAGCTACAGCAGCAGCCTGCCTGCAGCATCCCTGGTTCAGCTCTTAACACACACACACACACACACACTCCCACCCTGTTTGTGCAGATGTCTTAAAGGTCACTTTAGCAACCTGCCGAGAAGTAAATACACTAAATACACACTCTTGAGAATGTATTGTGTCAGTATTAAGGCAAAACCACACTGAAGAAACAATATTCTGAGCACACAATATTCTTAGGTAGAACCTCAAATATATAATTTTTATATACATATATATATATTTAAAGAAGCTTTGAGCTCTTTACATGACTGAGCTGACATAGTCTGTAGTTATGTAAATGGTTTTCATCGTACAGTCATCTGTGTTGGACAGTCACGTTTATATGTTACAATAGTGCCTTGACATGCCACAAGAAAGGTAAAAACAAAACATTTAAAAAAAAAAAAAGCCTTCATCATTTGTTTTTTATTTGTTCGCAGTGTGAGGAATGCTTGTTTGTGAACATCCAACATTATATGTATGAAGACATGAGTCATGAACCTGTGTACTACTGACAAATAAATATCATGCAATCAAATGCAATTTTTTTTGTTGTGGGGTGGGGGAAATTTTTTATAGCAAAACTACAGCTATATGCAATATCCAATATTAGTTATTAGTTAAGTCATGTTATTAAAAATAACAAGACATTGGACACAATGTTTAAGAATGGAGGACCTGTTGTAATTCACAATAGGCCCTTGGCTGCACATGTCACTGCAGTACAAACAAGCACTAGACTGCAGCTGGTTTGTCTTGTGGAACTTGAAATGGCCACAAGGGGGCCACCTCGACCAATAATGAAGGCTCAAGAGGCAGTGACTGAGGGTTACAGAAGTGCTAGTACACTGATGACAGGCTTAACAGTAAACCCAACTGGTGACTTTTACTAATACTATCTGTTAAACAAATGTTTAACATCTATGCCACAGACAAACAGACTTATTACAAAACAAGCTCTAGTCAGTAAAACTAGATTATAAAACAATGTCTAGTTAGTAAAAAGACTCCAGCAGACTTGTAAAATAATGATATCTCAGTCTGAGAGCTGTGTAAAACTGATCTTCCCACTCAAAGCATTCAAAAGGAAACACTCAAAGGGGAAAAAAAGCAGCATTTTCCTACCCCAAGGACTGAATACTACAACAAAATTAACATACTACTGACTTTTTTTGGGTTGGTTGGATTTGTGTATTGGGCTTAACATTCTTCAGCACAACTAATCATCCTTTCTTTGTCCCACTTCAACACCACATACTGCTTTTTGATCCTTTCAAATGTTCCCCCCCATACACAGATGTGCACTAGTCGACTGCTCTTGTTCAGCACAAAACCACAATCACGGGTGTAAAATCCAGACGCGTAGCGTGCGGAGTGCATCTCCAGCTGCTCTGCAGCAGGTGGAACCTTTAAAAGCTGCGTAGCCACAACTTTGTTCATTTCTTCCTGCGCACCACTGTCCAGCCGTCCTCCTCTTCCTCAGCAGCCGTCACTGAAGGTGGCTGCTGTTGCCACGGTTTCGCCGGGACGCCCGCTCCAGCGTCGTCGCACTCCATAGACTGAACAGAGAAAGAGAGCATGACCTTCACATCCTTAACTTGGTCAGAGAGAGCACACGCTGATTGGTTCTTGAAGTGTGAGCAAGCAATGCTTAAAGAGAAAGGTGCAATGAACATTGTTAATATGCTGTTAACAGGCAAAATTTGTATGTTGATGGTAAACAACCCACAGAATGAAAATGTAAAAGGCATGCCTTGATTGCCAAATAGAAACTGGTGAATATAAAAATCTGGACAGACCTCTTCATCTTCACTCTCCTCTTCCTCCTCTGTAGGTGTTTTCACAGGTGTGACCTTTGCCCTTCCAGACGCATTTTTAAGGGCCAGCTGGCTGATGTGCTCTTTGACCTCTGCCAGTCTTCCCTGCTGACACTGTTGGAACATCCCACACACCTTCTGGGCCACCTGAACAAACACACAAGGAATTAGTGTCTGGGAGTTAAACACCAAACAGCACTCAAAACCTGCTGATGCAGCCTGTGAACATTTCCATGACATCAGAATGGTCTGTTATTACCTACGTTATGTGCAGTGTTACTGTATACCATCTTTCGATTACTTGATCACAAAAATATCTGTCGTGGCTTGATTTGGTTTTGCATGTAAAAAAAAAAAAAAGTCTAACCTGTGGCAAACTGCCATCATCGACCACAGTATCAAACTCGTTGTTCATCAGATCGGACAGGAAGTCCTCTACTTCCTCTTGTTCTAGGTCATCTGTGTGCAAACATATTTAACAGACAAACAATGGAAAAAGGTGTGGAAGTCATAGTGAACAGAAATATATGACGGTGCTTACCATTGTCGTAAAAATACTGTTGAAGCGCATCGACCATCCACTCTGCCTTTTGTTGACTCTGCGCTCCACCAAAGCCATTGTCAACCGCTATCTACAAACACGGCACATTATTAAATACGTGCAATAGTAACGCAAAGCTCTCCAAAAGAACTTTTTCGGTCCTGGTTGTTCGGGAAACAACACTGCCACTGATGACTAACGATACCCAAACATATACGCTTTATGTACTACGCTAGAACAGGCCTCGGATTTGTTGGCGAACACGTACGTGGTTTCAACAGACATCTGAGAGCACACAAAAAACTGTAGATGTGTACTATGCACTAAGCGATAATTACTTTTGCAATAAACACATCCACTTTCACAAACAATTAGTCTGTTTGTCAAGATCGCAGCTCAAAGCTAGTTAGCTAACTAGCTAGTTGGCTAG
>JAOXYF010000022.1:7426168-7436763 GCA_028565775.1 Sternarchorhynchus goeldii
TCCATCACGGCTCCCTGCCTCCATCACGGCTCCCTGCCTCCATCACGGCTCCCTGCCTCCATCACGGCTCCCTGCCTCCATCACGGCTCCCTGCCTAGTCTTCCACTGCACCTTATACAGCCCCGTCTCACACGTCTGTGTTTGTGTGTGTGTGTGTGTGTGTGTATATATGTTAACCCAGGTGTGTGGTATGGGCTGTGTGCGTGCGTGCGTGTGTGTGCACCCAGGCTTGTGGTATGGGCTGTGTGTGTGTGTGTGTGTGTGTGTGTGTGTGTACCCAGGCGTGTGGTATGGTTCAGATAGGAGCTGAGGCTGCGGCCCAGACTGCGCGGTCGGCGCACGGCGCTGCTGTAGTTCTGTAGGAGTGAGTGCATGCTGAAGGAGCCGCCCGCTCCCCTCACTGAACCCCGCAGTGTGGCACTACCCCCACCTGGCATAGCCTCTGGGAGAGAGGGAGAGGAGAGGAGCACACGGGGATACGCAGGGAGCACACACACACAGAGCAGGCCCAAGGTGGAGGAGACACACACACACACACACAGACAGACACACACACACACAGACAGACACACACACACACACACACACAGACAGACAGACAGACAGACAGACAGACAGCATAATTTGGGAAGCAGAAATAAATCAGATAAAGAAAAAGAGCGAAAGAAGAGAGAAAATGAGAAAGTTAAAAAAGATGAAGACGTGACCAGCAAGAAAGAAGCGAGAGAGAGAGAGAAAGAGAGAGAGAAAGAGAGAGAGAAAGAGAAAGAGAGAGAGAGAGAAAGAGAGAGAGAGAGAGAGAAAGAGAGAGAGAGAGAGAAAGAGAGAGAGAGAGAGAGAAAGAGAGAGAGAAAGAGAGAGAGAAAGCAAGGGAATCCGGGGAGATGATGATGGAGGTGGAATAAGAGAGGATGTTGTGCAACACCAGACAAATGAAATTTTAGCAGCGTGAAAAAGTAAAAGCAAGATGGGGTGGCAGTGTAACGCAAAACGAAGGTCAGAGAGACACAGAGACGCAGACGGAGAGACACAGAGACGCAGACGGAGGGACACAGAGACGCAGACGGAGGGACACAGAGACGCAGACGGAGGGACACAGACGGAGGGACACAGAGACGCAGGGACACAGAGACGGAGGGACACAGAGACGGAGGGACACAGAGACGCAGACGGAGGGACACAGAGACGCAGACGGAGGGACACAGAGACGCAGACGGAGGGACACAGAGGGGACAGTGAGGAGAAGAAACAAGAAAAGACAAGGGAAAAGCAAATTAAAATCAAAGAAATCAACAGAGAAAACACAATCTTACAGCATGCATTTTACTGAATTTGTTAATAAACTCAAGGTCAATCGACAAGGAACACCTACAGTGTTAGTGAATGTACAGCGATGCCAAAAATCTGGGGATCAGTAAAAATCGCTCCAAATCACTTCACAATCACTATTGTGCTTCGTTGGTGACCGTTTTAGTGCCATGTGGCGCGACTGCATGCCTTCGGATTCAAACAGGACTCCAGAGCAGGAATTCCTCAGCATGTTCAAGGTAAACGGATATCACGCAGTTTGGACCGATGCCTGAACCCGCCACATGAGCAAAAGCAAAGAGGCCATGCTGGATGCTGATTGGCTAAAAGGAAAGTGGCAGGCAGGAGACCGAACTTCTCATTCACAGACACGGGCATGTGTGTGCACACGGAAACACTCATACACGCTTGCACACATGCATGCACACCAACACACACACACACACGCACAGCCAAGCCGTTGGAGTATTTGCAGTTGCACTGCACGCCCATCACACTCAGTTAGGCACCATGAAATGAGGCAGCATAGCAAACGTGTGTTTAATAAACGAAACACAGAGTCAGCAAAACACCACTGGCTCTCCACAGACAGCTTCCCAAAGTGCAGCAGGCATTAGGGGTCCTTATCAAAAGCACGGCTGATCAGTAACCTAGGCTGCTCTGAATAGTGCGGAACTTCAGATAGTGCACAACTGTTCTACACTGGCATTTTATCCAAATGTTCTATTTAAATCATGTGTGCTAAAGGGAAAAGTATTCTGCACACACATGCACCAGACTGAAACCCCTTTAAGAGCTCAGGGTCTGGGATGAGCAGTAACTATCGGCGTAAAGTCAGGATGAGTTGTAGTAACCTAATGGTGTAGAGGTGGGATGAGTCTGCAATACCAGAGAGTTTGAGCCAAGATGATCTATATTGGATGTGTAAAGCTGAATCGAGGTGAGTGAAAGCACTGTACCAGAATCAGTTATTGTTCTAAGAGCTGCACTGTAGGCGTAGAGATGAGTGCTGCAGCACCATGCTGTAATGCAGATGAGTTAATGTACAGGGTCTCTCCAGAGTCACTTTTTAGCTCTTATCAAAATGCACCACCCTGTAGGCGCAGAGCTGCACTAAAGTGCAGTAAGAGAGGGCTGAGCTAAGGGTCTGACCCTCCCCGAGCGTTTAGTGGCACGCGGGCAGTGGGCGTACCAGAGTCGCTGTGCGCTCCCGCGTCCTGAGAGCCCAGAGTGGAGTTCAGGCTCTTGTCCCCTCCGTTGCCCCCCCTCAGCGTCAGTGACAGCTGTCGTTTGATCTTTCTCATACGGTCCATCAGCGGGGGAGGGGGGGGACGGGACGACGGGGGTGGAGGCGCAGCCACTGTTCGGTCGCCCTGTCCGACACACACACACACACACACACACACACACACAGTCATGAGGTTGACATTACAAAAGGGTTGAACACTATAAATGTTTCAGCTCATCAGACATTTGACTTTTTGATGAAAATTTCTTTAATATTACAACAGGTAAGATGGACAGTCTCTCATGAGGGAAAATACGGCGACTTGTCAGCACATCGGAGACACAGCAGGATGAGCTGTGTGGGCAGAAATGTTTATCAGCACTGGATAGTGGTCGACTGTGGGGTCAGTAAGCCCATAAAATGTCATTCTGAAATAATCAGCATGAGCTCACGAGGACAGTAAACAGGAAATGCCATCATCCACATTTCCTGGTAGCTTCATCACTGTGGGTCCTGTGTCAGCACGCAAACATTTTAACAAAGATATTTTTTTATTTTGATTTGATGTATTTTCATAGCCGATAGATTAGATCACATAAGACAATCGAGACAATAACAATGTTAAACAAATATTAATTTTGTGTCTTTTATTATTATTGTTAAACTGATGTATTTTATCAGACACAAGCAAAAAAAAGAAAAAACCCCCACACAAGCACGATAAGGTTATTTCATACCACCCTGCTCTCCACGTAGAGGTAAAACAAAGAGGTAAACTTTGCAGTGCCTTCTCAAATAACTGCAATTTCTGAGCAGAAGTGAAAGGTCATCAACAGGACAATCTAACAAAACATTAATGACAAAGTGAAAGAGATGTTAACACGGAGTGAGGCAGTAGTTCACATGCTGCTCTCCCTCCCGGAGGCCCGTCATCAGAACCATCTACATGTGCCAAATGGCCAGAAGGCTGAGAGCTTTTTTTCAGTTTTTTTTCTACCCAACACTAATCACATGCTTTGGTAAGATGAGCAACACTCTCTGACCCACAAAAAAATAAAGTGTGTCCATACAGGCATGGGATTTAAACCATATTTACAAACCGGCTGTGTTCTCTGCTGCCACAGAGAGCGGGTAGCCGGAGGGGTTATCTAATGATGGTTGTCTATCTAATGATGGTTTTGCTTGTCTACAGGAACATGAAAAGGAACACTTGTTAAACAGGGTTGTTGGTCAAGCACTCAGCAAAACGAGCTGTGAATGTTTCAGCCTAAATGACTTGTACCAGATTAAACACTTCAGCGAAGATTCGTGTAGTTTATACAACAATTTAAATCGCAATCATTTTATCTGAAGATGCAGCCTATGATGTAAAATGGAGTTTAAAAGCAGGACTTAAAAAAAGAAAGAAAGCATTTATCACAATTACAGAAAAACTAAAAACCTGCTGGGAGGTTTGACAGATTGACCTCAACATGATTTAGTGGTTATTTTTACTTGGGTTCATGTAATCAGCGTTTAATTTCTCTCAATGAAGCAATGCATTTCAAGCTACGACAAATGCAAACAGCTAAAAGGTTGGTGCTAAACATATTTCAGATAGCTGAAATGGTGAAAGTGGAATTCGCTGCCTTGTCACCGAGCCATGCACAGCAGCGGAAGTCCAGAACAGAAACCCAAGACGTGAAGATGCTTTTGAAAGGCCTGGATGCTTGGCTCGAGGATCCCGAGCACCCGGAAAGACCTAGCAGTAATTGCCATGATTCGAGGACCATCGTTTACATAAGATAACATCCATTAAAAGGCTTTCTGATCTATATCAACAATAATCTCACTTTTTTTAATAGGAAGAGTTCAGTCGACTACAGATAAGCCACAAAATGTTTAAGGGATGGTTTCCAGCTCAAGCCTAGTCTTAAACTAAACTTGAAAAGCAGTGGTGATGAGCCATTGTGTCCAGGTTTACTCAGACTACTCTTGCCATGATTCGAGGACCATCGTTTACATAAGATAACATCCATTAAAAGGCTTTCTGATCTATATCAACAATAATCTCACTTTTTTTAATAGGAAGAGTTCAGTCGACTACAGATAAGCCACAAAATGTTTAAGGGATGGTTTCCAGCTCAAGCCTAGTCTTAAACTAAACTTGAAAAGCAGTGGTGATGAGCCATTGTGTCCAGGTTTACTCAGACTACTCTTGTTCTAGGGAAACCGACCCAAAATGTCTAAAACTAGCCGAAGAGACAAAGCACATTCAAAGTGTCAAAGTACTAACTCTGTTACTAGCTTAGCTCTCCAAACATCTACAGGTTTAACAGGATGACTTCTATACCATTTCCCAGTAACCACTGGTGCTGATTTTTATGGGAGATAAAGTTCCACAGTTGAAGTCTTTCCACCTTAATGCTGATCTGTTAACATCTATAAGTGTTTCTGGCTCTCAGATAAAGTCAGCAGAGAGGGCGTCTAAGAGCGAATGTACCAAAACTTAAACACAGCACAGTAACCAGGACGTATCCAATCAGAATACAAAGCACTGATTTTGGTCATATAATGGAAGAACACAAGAGGCAAACAGACATGATCATCTGCAGTAATAAGATCGTTTCAGGGAAACCCAACATGCTCTCCTGCTGCTCTGCTCTCCTCCAAACACAATCCCAAATAAAGTATTTATGACCTCAGCTCTAGAACAGGTTCCTGAAGCCCATAAAACAATTGCACAAGTATGTAATTATTCACATAGTGCAAATAAAAGTGGTCCTGTAGTTGTGTTCACAATGGACACTTGTTTCCTGACATCCAGAAGCAGAGCAGTAAGATGACGATGAAAGCCTCCCTGAGCTCCTACTCCAAATGACCTGGCACCTGCTTCATTAATCCTAATGACAGCACCAAGTGCCAGAGCAATTGTATCAACTTCCCACCAAACCTGCATTAGGAAGAGTAAATGGATGGTGGGAATGCACCGGGCCTAAACATGTCAGTGTCCTTCAGGAGACATTTGGAAAGCTGCCCATTTGACAAATGTCCAGTAGTGCAGAAGTTCTCATCTCCAGTCCTGGGGTGTGAGGGCTTTCCACAGGGCTCCATGTGAGTAGAGAAATATTCCACTGAACAGCAAGGCAAAGAAGAGAGCCCAAAGGGGCCCAAAACATTCAGCAGAATTTTCTACAAAGCACCCTTTGGCAGGTGGTCTTTCTAGACCTTTCTGGAAAAGGGGCAGTGGCACTGACGTTTGACAATCTCCCTGATATTTGTCATGTTTCACAAACATGCCTGATCAGCGGCCCTAAATTACATTAAAGATTTAGTTCTCTACACACTTGCATCAGTGGAGTAAGCACTAGTGTGCAGACCTGAAGCCTACACTGCCTATGAGGTGGACTTTAGTGGTTCTCATATCAGTTTACCCAAAAATGCGAACACTGCTAATAATGAACGAATGTCAATAGGGGTCAGCTAGCCTGACGCAGACGGGATTGCGCCAGCTGATTCCCCACTCATCCTCACTCACAGTTAGCCACGCTAGCGTTTCTGAGCAGATTTCAAGCTGAAGGGTACGTCAGGAAAGCAGGACTTTGGGCATGAGCTTCACAGTCCCACTGCTCCGTCACAAAGGGAATCAAGCACACAGGATCAGACCGTACCAGTCACATCTGGGGGAGCTGGGTTCTTCCACAGAGAGGCTGACAGCGTATAGGTTAATTCCCCTCCATTAGGTGTGTTTTATATGCCCTTACCAAATTTGGTACAGCCTGGATCATCACGTATTCGCTGGTTTTCATAACCGAGTTCCTGATTGGTCAGAAGATCTCACTAAAGTGGTTAACCATGTAAATAAGTGATAGGTTTTATGATCAGATGTGGTTTCTAATTGTGACAACTGGTTTATTACAATATTCTGAACAACTTCATTATGTGGAGACAGGAAACATACATTTAAATAAAGCTGTTAAAAAGGTTTGAGCACTCATCACACTTACTGGAACAGAGCTCTGAGGGGCCTCATAAAAAATTCACATGTGACTACCATCAATATTATTATTATTATCAACCCTTACATTACAGGGAGAAACAAACAGGTCATAACAATCAAACCAATTTCTAGCGGGTGATTTCTTTTCACAGCACTAAAACACTCCTTCACGCAAGGGTCCCCCATCAGCCAAAAGACTTCATTTGGCATGTTTTGCAAGTGCAGAAAGAGACGTGTTAATGCAGCGAGAAAACACCGAGCCGTACAGCTGTAGCTATGAGCTGGCGCTGTGGGTCAGGGATATGGGCCCAGGCTTTCTCCGAGCGTCGGGTGGGTTTTCCACGGCGGCCCGAGTCTGACGGAAAGTGGACGAACCTGGATGTGACCTTGGTAAAGCCCACTCTTCCCAACCCCTGCTCAGCAGCATCACATAAGCCTTTGGTTTCGTGCAACAACGCGCTCACATTCTCATTAGAACTCCAAGGTGGAGGACCGCTGTGCTCTCCAGCATGTAGACAGGCTTGGTAACAACCTCCTTCAGCTGGGTCATGTTCTCAATATGGGTTATGTTCTGAATATAACCTATGTGTGCTCATAACCTGTGTAATAGGGGAACATAGGCCTAAAGCTAATATTTTAATTATCCAAAAGATCCTGCTAATCACCAGGCTATGGTGAAGCAGCCATTAGCAGACTTATCTAAATCCAGCCTCTCAAGTCCATGCAGGTCCAGTCATTTCTTTCAACTAGTGCTCTAGCAGTAAACTGAACAGTTTTCTCATTGAACAACTGGTTAATCAAACTCACCGATTACTGCGTCAGTGTCTCTCCTGCTTAAAGGCAGCATGGAAAACCTGCAGCAACAGCCAGCTCTCAGGGACTGTGGACTGAGAATCCCTGCTGTACACTGTGTGGGATTACATAAGTACTTTTCAAATCTACCTAGAGCTTACAAATTTGGGTAATTGTGTGTCAGAATTCATCCGTGCGCATTAAATCCAATGCAGCCTGCATGTGCACGTAAACACATACACGCAGAGCTGAGACGTTTGTTTCAGACATTTGTGAGGAACTGTTTGATGGCATCACTCCAGAATGTTGTAAGTAATAAATAAGCTCTAAAGGTATTAATAACAGTATGTGCTACTAGTTCTTTCCTCTTTCCTCCAGCCTGCAGCCCTGTCTTCTTAACATTAGTCAACGGGCTAATTATAAGATCCTGCAATAAATTATTGAGAAGCCACTTCAGTGTATCGTTAGCCCAGACCAACTGATATCAGGTCTTTTGGTTTTTATAATTAGTCAAGATACCAAAGTCTCATCGAACTGGTCAAGCAGTGGAATTTTTAAAACTAGTCCCATACGAAGTTGGCACCGCAGATTACATGTGATGTTGCCTCAAAGAAGGCCTCTGTGGCATATGCGCGACTGGCTTCCCGATCTGATCCTGAGACTACAACGTACTAGCTATATGCGAATGATGCAGCCTGATGCATCGAACCGTTTTAGGCAAGGAGATTTAAGTTACTCGAGCCTACTCTAACACGGATAACACATGCTGAAGAATTATTACCTATTTCTTCACGATCTCTGCACAGCTCAGAGATTTAAAAGTTGCAATAAAATACGGCGTTGCCTTCAGGATACACACAGACTGCACACTGACGAATGGATGGAAGAAGATGTCCTTGCCTACTGAATTGTATAGCACTCCGCTGTCACTGCTAGGTGTACACAAAAGATACCCAGCACCGAAGGGTGTCGTTTCATTGTTTACAACCGACTAATGTATTGAATGAAGGCTAACATGCATTTCTCACCTTTATATAAACTAACGTTGACCATGGAGCTTACCAAGTTACGCGTCCTATGCACTGTGCAAGTTTTGGGTTCTTTTGGACTAACGTTAATGTTATCTGCGTGAGCTGTCAAGCTTCATGTTAATTTTAAGAGCCCCGACCAAAGATAGGTGCAGAAATAAGCGTTAATATGGCCAAGGTTTTGGATGCAGCCTAATTAATGTATTATTTGAATTCAAACAGCTCTTTCGTTTTCTCAGTAAGGTTGCTGAATAAATTAGAGTTCATTAGCTAGTTAAGTTAATAATTAACGGTTCATGTTAGCTTGCAAGCTAGCTAACCTAGCTAGCTTGTTAGTTAAATGGGATTAACCTAGTAATATTAACGTTAGCAGTTGGTTCCGACATCTAGACTGTTTGCTAGCTAGCTGTCTATTAATTATTTGCAGCATGCACTGGAATGCGAAGTAGCTAACCGAGCTAGCTAGCTAGGACAGTTAATTGATTTCCTGTGGTCTTACTGATCCCTGCAACATATGACGCTCAGTCAACAATGAAACAACTGCATCTGTATTGTTAAATAAATCTTACTGCGACTTGTGACAAACTAACCAAGCAACAGATCAAGAGATTTTTCATGTGGTATTATACCTACCAGGAACGAACAAGCTTGTACATTGACAGACCTGGCGTCGCGAGGCTCTATCGGAATCGTTCTGTATTAAATCACCATGCTTGCCAAGAAACAACGCACTGACAGTGTCCGTGCCGGGCTTAGCATTGTCTCTCTTAATATAAAACCAGTGTCACATAGTTAAAATGCCCGAGCCTGTCGGGTTTTACTGATCGAGGGCATACTGGTCGGTCGCTTACCCGAGGGCGCGAGATCCCGTGTGCCCTTGTAATCTTAACAATATCCCAAATCCACCGTATGTTCCCAATAGTCCTCGGCCATGATTCTATTGCCTTAGGCTATACACCGATTCTCTTCCAGCCGACAGCATGTCCCACTCGTGTTCCCCAAAACTGTTAAAACGTTACAGCAGCTGTTCTTTTCTTGGCCAAATCCGGAGTGGAAGGGACCAGCGGCGTAGCTGCGAATAGATTCGGAATCACTCACTCATGATTAGAGAGGTGGAAATGGAAGTGATTACGTTTTAACAAATATTAGGATTAATATGGGAAGTTTGCATTTTGGAGATAACCTATGGTTTCATCTTTTAACTTTGTTTCACCAGATGTTCTGGAAACCAAAATCATATAAGAACATTAAGAACACAATACGTTCCCCCCTGATAAACTAGAATTGGCGTAGAGTGGTCTGACCCAAATTCCATTCAACCAAGTAAGACTGTACCATTCAACTTAAATGCTCAGGGGAGAAGCAGACAGATGCCTTCAAAACGAAATTGTCTTTTTAGTTATCAATAGTAAGGCTGGCCTGTAGCATTTCATACTTAAGATGTTGTTTGGAGGGTAAGCTAATGACAGAAAGTACACAAACTGTGGGGATATCCAAACTATCAAACTATCACACTCAAAACTTTGACATTTTTAGCTCAGAAATGTTCAGTTTATTGTATCTCTAAAGTGCTAATTGACATATTAACATAACATGTTTAGTGCATTTAGTGTTAAGACAATATGCATTGCATACAGTATGCAGTTCAGAAGTGACTTGGAATTTCTCTGGTTTCAACTCACCATATGGTCGCTGAATAGGGAATGAGTTTAATGTGCTTTAGAAAGACGAGGGGAAACTTTACCTGAAAGTCCGACTGGTGTAGAGAACTCTGTGTGTGGGAGAGTGAGAGAGAGGGAGTGTATGTAACTGTGTGTGCACATGTCCAAATGAATAGGAGTGTGTGTCTGTGTGTGTGTGTGTGTTTGTTTGTGAGTGAGAAAGAGAGAGAGAGAGTATATATGTATGTATGTATGTATGTATGTGTATGAGAGAAGGCGTGAGAGAGAGAATGTGGTGTGTGTAAGACAGAGAGAGAGAGTGGGCATGTGTGTGTGCATTTGTGTGTGTATGAGAGAGAGTGGGAGAGTCAAAGTGTGAGATAGAGAGTGAGCATGTGTGTGTGTGTGTGTGTGTGTGTGTGTGTGTGTGTGCATGTGTGTGTGTGTGTGTCTGACGCAGAAGCAGGGTAGCAAAGCCCCTGAATGAGTCACAGCTCTGGCATTCACTAGAGTCCCAGGCAGCTCTCTCTCTCTCTCTTTCTCTCTCTTTCTCTCTCTCTCTCTCTCTCTCTCTCTCTCTCTCTCTCTCTCTCTCTCTC
>JAOXYF010000022.1:7438951-7452593 GCA_028565775.1 Sternarchorhynchus goeldii
TCTCTCTTTCTCTCTCTCTCTCTCTCTCTCTCTCTCTCTCTCTCTCTCTCTCTCTCTCTCTCTCTCTCTTTCTCTCTTGCTCTCTCCTGGAAGCACACTGTGCTGCTACAGGGAGCCTGGAGAACATAGCTTCTGTGCACTGCATTAGGCCAACTCACACAGCTATCCCCTTTAATACTGCTGCTTTAACACACTGTAATACTCCTGGTTATTGTTACATTTTCCCTTACAATAATTTTCTTTATCAAAAATTGGTAACAATACACAAATACATAGTGAGCAAACTATGTGCAATATATATTGCAAAAACTGGACATTACCATTATAGCCACACACCTGTGTATATGCATGTGAAAAGTGAGCATGATGAAAACAAAAAAGGTTGTGTAAGTTGCCTTAATAATTAAATGCAACACCAACTGTTGGCCAGGCCGCGTGTGTGCGCTTGACCTTGGCTTAATTAACGGTAACGCTGAATGAGTTCCAATGTTGGCCACCAGTAGGCACTGTTCAGAAAAGAGATTTCCATTCAAGTGACTTTATCTCCGCAACGATTCACTCAGCCAGTTCTGGGTCTTCAATTTATAACTGCGTAACCAGATTTCAGCTTCGCCAAAGAGTAACGATTGACTGATAATGCAGTCACCCAATACATTATTATGTAAGTGTGCACAGATTTGATTAGACTGGCAGTGTCTCTTAATGCGCTTAGTAAAATTACCCCATAGTGTGTAACATTGATTTTAAATGAGGGGAAAATAAATCACCTATATCCTCTTGTTCTATTTGCCTCCTGTTTACTCCCTCTCTCTGTGTGTATGCATGTGTTAGTATGTGTGTCTCATGTGCAGCTGTCTGAAAGGTGTTTTTTTGCTGCCACTAGAGTTGAATATATGACTGCTGAAGAAACTCTTCATATGATGTACATCTGTAATATTGGACTACCTCATTTTGAGCAAAAATCCCATTAATAAAAAGGTTTTCAGCACACATCCTGTGAATCCTCTGAGGGGAACATACTTGCTACATGCCTGTTCTCAGCGTGTTGAGAAATTCTGTGCCTGGCTGGGAAATCCTTGCTCATGACTATGAACCCGCAAGCTTGCTATTCATCACCATTATCTGCTTGCACATATGTGAATGGTGAGGGCCTGGGGGTGGGAAGATAATGTGCGAGAGAGAGAGAGACAGAGAGAGAGAGACTGGAATGGGCTGGAAAAGAGGGGAGGATTATGGTATGATTGGTTAAAGAGGGATTAACACCCAACCTAGTTGGCTAAAGTCATTTCTCCTTTCCTGCATCAATTTGTAGTATGTGCACATGCATGTGTGTGCCTGTGTGCATGTGTTCTGTGCATGCATGCATGTGCAAGTGTTATGTGCATGGATGCGTGCACCCGTGTGTTCTTTGAATGCATGTGCACGCGTTCTGTGCATGTATGTGTGTGCATGTTTTCTGCGCATGCATGCATGTGCATGTGTGTTCTGTGAATGCATGTCCATGCATGTGTTCTGTGCATGCATGGGCATGCCTGTGTGTGTATTTTGTGCATGCATGCCTCTGCATGTGTGAATCATCAAGCCTGCGTGTGGGCGTGTTCACAGCACTTTGTTCTCTGACGCAACCACATCTATACATTATAAGCAACTTGCATTGAGGTCCCCACTAGAAAAAACAGATTTAGGGAGCAGGTGGGAGGGAACTTGAGTGAGGCAGGCAGAGAGGGGGGAGGAGGAATTGAGCGCCCTCTTCAACACTCAGAGAGGAGGAGCACAGGAGCGGGGAGGCAAAGAGGCATCGGAACAGAAGAAAAAAAAGGGAAACCCATAGCAACGTGTGGAGACCAGTAGGAAGTTAAGCTTCAGCCATGGAATTTCTGCTTGGTCTGATTGACATTTGTTCCCCTTGTGAAACCCAGAATATGCAGAGGGTGATTTTTTTTTTCTTCATATGCATGTTTTGAGTGTTTCATTTGTGTGTGTGTTTGCACATTTTCCCCATCACCTCCCACAACACCACACTGATCTGATTCACATGGTTTCTACATGACTCAAAGCTTGTCAAGTCATCTGCCTCTTCCACAGCTCCATCTGTAGCCACCAGTGCGTGTGAATGGGAATCACTCACTACTTTACCCCTGCAGTGCCTCCCATGATCTGCCACACCACGCACAGACTGGAATACTCATGCTGCCTGCTCTTCAGAGTGCAGATCCACTCTCACGCCTTCCCTCTGTCACATCGCCGGAAAGCTCTGCCATTGATCAGACCCACTTCATTACCTTCTCCGTGAGGGAGACTGCTGCAGCCATAAACAGGCCAGCTAGGGTTCTCCTCACTTCTCCTCCCCTCTCCTGTCCTTTCTTTTCTTCTCCTCTTCTTTCCTCTCTTAATCTCCCACTGTGGTTCTGCTCCTGTAAGCACCTGCTGCGTAGAATGGAGGGGATCAACCCTCAGCACAGCCATCTGCCCTCCACGCAAGCCCTCTTCTGCTGGAAACCGGGGCAGAATTTGGCACAAACCCCAATTACAAATAGCCACTTTTAACAAATAGGGTCCACAAATTAGGTTGTGAGGATATAAACCACATTAAATATTAAGAGTTTTATTTCTGAGGATCTGATTTTCTTGATGTAGATGATGTCTGGCCTAAATCACTGCTGTAAATCCTTCCACGTGATTACAAAAGGAATCATGTGAGTTGGAGAAGACTGTTCTGAAAGTGGTGTTCATTCACGCAATCAGAAGTAGAAGACAGCAGATTGAATTATAATTCATGCAACTATACAGTCATTGACTGCAATTGTAATTATTTGCTTTGGCACTGAAAAGCAATATTTTAATATAAGTAAAAATTGTTTCCTACTATTATTACATTTGGCAAGCTGCCAGAACAGTAATTACTAAACAGTCCTGTTAATGTTAAGCTTGAAAAAAAGTTACTGTTGGCACAGATTTTAAATGTGGGCTCAAGGCCATTTCTGGCACCATGTTTGGGAAGGCAACACTCAGAACTGGGTGACAAGTTCTCACCATTTCATTAGTCCTGCCTAATTAACTTAAACAAGAGACAGAGAGAGAGAAAGAAAGGTGCGTGAAAACAGTAACAAAGACAGAGAGAGAGAAAAATGGAGAAAATTGATAAAGGAGTAAGAAAGGGAAGACAAAAAAGGAGAGGTATAAGAGAGAGTGAGAGAGAAAGAAGAGAGTGAGAGAGAAAGAAGAGAGTGAGAGAGAAAGAAGAGAGAGCTGTGTGTGAGGGGGGGCTGCATGGAATTTTTACATACTGTGAGTTTAGGGGTCAAATTCTGTTAACTCTTTCTATTCTCTTTCCATTCGTGCTTTCTAGCTCTGCAAGATGTAAATGTATCTCTTAAAAACACTTCAAAAAAAGAAAATGTGCTGCAAGTATTAATGTAGGTGCACTTCCAAACGCACTTCCAAACATGGTAATCAAACAGCTGCTCTATTGGTCATTACAATACATCCCACACAGGTCTTATATGTAGACTAAATTGCTGTTTTCCAGGGCACAATCTTTTCCTGTATAGCTGATCTTTAGAAACTGAAGACTTCTGCTTTCAAGGGTAGGCCGAGATAAGTAATGTAGAGCTGAGAGTAAGAGTGAGATGTACAAACATGTACAGCATATACTTCCCTTTACACATTTGTACCCTGGAGTGACTGATCTCTCTTTGCTCCTGTTTTCTCTCTCTCACTCTTTTTGTCTCCTTTCTTCTCTATTTTCTGCTGCTTTGTCTCTCTTTCACTTTTTCTGTCTTCCACTACCCCTTTCTATTTATTTTTCTCTCTCCCGTCTCCTTCTCACCGTCTTTCTCTCTGCCACTTTTTCTCCTTGTCTTAGTCTCTTCCAGTCTCTTTTTCTCTGTTTTTCCCAGAATGCCGTGGACTGAACTGACCCTGTGCGCTGGTTCGGCAGCTGCCCTGTGCATCTCGTACGCCTGGCTACTCCCAGATTTGCAGATGCCTGGTGGGCACATTTCTGTCATGACAACATGGTCGAGCGACTGTGGGACCCATTCCACGCGACCTCAGGTGACCTCACACATTTCTAACATGCATTTGTCCATAGCCATTATTAATAGACATTATCCATTAAGTTTTGCATTTTGGATTAGATATTCTGGACCATTTAGTCACTGTCATCTACAAAGTAGCCTTTTCTAATCAGCGCCCTATTACAAAGATGTACAGCATATACTTCCCTTTACACATTTGTACAATACCCTTTTATATCTCTAGATTGTTTTAACTTAGACACCTCCATTCCAGAGAAAGCTGCCAATGGTGAGTGCTAGGAGATCCCGAGAGCGTCATCTCCATCCTTGGACCACTGCTAGTACTCAAAAATGGCCATGAATGTGAGAGAAGGATGAGCGTGTCTCTTTCTGTCTTTTCCTCTTTTACATGGGGGGTTTCCATTCCAACGCTCACCGCTCAGTAATTCTCCTTCCTGTCTGTTTGGTGCTGTCCTGTTCCCTGAGTCTGTTCATGGTGTGTGAGCTAGGGTGAGTGAAGCTCCCTCTAGGCCCTTTCCATACACACGATACACACACACACACATACACACACACACACGATACACTTCTTACTATCTGAAGAAATGCAGCATTGAATTAAATGTTTTACATGAGATACCAAACATTCCCTAACACAAGGATGCAATAACTTCACCACACCTCTTTCCAAACCCTTTACTATTTTATCTTACATTAAACTATCCTTTCTACTGTGAGCCTTTTCTACTTTGGCATTTTAAACTGCTATGTGACAAATCATTGGCTGAATTCCAGCCTGCTCCCTGCTTCTTGCTCCCTAGGCCCAGTGGGCAGAAGCTAATGTCTAATACACCTCGTCTAACACACACATAAGATGTGGAACAATTTCAGATTCAGTTGCTGCAATAATTAGTGGTGCTGAACTGACAAGCTATTAATGATGCAGAAAGACTGTTATCGATGCTTCAGCTCAGCCATTAGCCACATCATCGATCACCTCCCTTAATGACCCTTTAGTGTATCTGCTAAAGTGTGTACGTGCACACAGACTCCACGCTGGATTCCGTGTTTGGCGAGATGAACCCCAGCATGGGTTTGCAGCTTGGCACGTACTGCAGCTACTCCACGGTGAGGATCAGCCGCCTGCTGCCCCCTGGCACACAGCTCATTACCGTCGAGTTGAACCCAGCTTACGCCTTCATCGCCCGGCAGGTCATAGCCCATGCTTGGCTGCAAGACGAGGTATGTGTGTGTGTGTGTTAGAGAGAGAGAGAGAGAGAGAGAGAGAGAGAAAAGGAGATATAGAGCTGAAGAGAAATGTACTGATGGAAAGAACTAGAGAGCTAGAGAGGAGAGAGCGAAGGAAGAATCATAGTCATTAACAGTTAATATGAAATTACAGACACATAACATCTTTAAACTGAGAAGAAACTGTACATGACCGATTGCATGTGCGTGTGAGAAAGAGACAGAAAGAAAAAAGTGTGTGATAGAAACTATATTGTGGTATTTTAATGTTATTTATAAAGGTCATCATTGGAATTTTAATTTAGCACATGAATAAGAAGAATGAGACTTCATGCAGGATTTTAACATCACAGTGACTGATGGACAGAATTTGCATGGCAAACTCATCTTGCGCAGAGTGAAGGTGCTTTCTTATACCTTATACAGATTCTGCAAGTGAACTGATCACATTTTATTTAATCTCTTTGGACCACTGGAAACACCGTTACCTTCCTGACATTAAATTGCTTGAAGCACAACACACTTCCTTTTAATCCAGCTCACAGTTCCAATTAGGAAGATCAATCCACTTCCCAGTGATCTTCCCCTTGGGTATTAGATCTTGAAATTGCACAAAAATGGGGAGCCCTGGGACAGACCCCATATTGGCCCTGTGCCAGGTCTTACCCCCCCTCCATCAGGAATGCAGTGTGTTAAAAGGGCTAAAGGTGCATCCAGATCCTGGGTTTGAACCTGGGTCTCACAGGTGACAATCATGCACTCCGACAACCTGAACTAAACAACAACTTCCTGGCATAGCAGCCAGAGCACCAATTTCTCCTCCTGTCCAAGTGATAGCCACATTACACCACCCTCTCCACCGGGAGGTGAGGGCTTCCGCTACACCTAGCTTTTTTCTTTATTGATTTATTTATTTGTTTTTGTTTCAGGGACGTGGAAAGCCGAGATAAAACAAAATTGTATGTCAGTGGAATTTGAGGCCAGTGTTGGGGGACAGCGCCATAGGAGACATGATTTAGATGTACAGTAATAACATAGTAATAGGATATAAAGCAATTACTTTTAACTGAACCTTTCCAGAACCTTTCATGAGTATTAACTACTGGTTGTGTGCAGTGGTGTAAGGGCATGTACAATGTAATTATAGCTGTCCGTTCAGTTGACTCTATGAACAGCAATAACCACGAATCATCATGAGTGTAGGCAACTGCAGTGTGGGGAGGGCAACCTGCCGCTGGGAGGACGTTTATTCACTCCCTGTCTTTCCCACAAGAGTGGGGTCTGCTCAGGGAAGGCTCAGGGCTGCAGGCAGACAATGTCAGCTGCCCAGGAACTCCACATTACTTGGACTAGGTGAAAAGAAGCCTGAGAAACCCATCTTGCTGAGATAAAGGGAAGGAGGAGCAAGTACCTCCCACAACAAATATCAACAGTGAACTACAAAAAACACAACCTGTTAACAACCAAATGTGTATAGTCCAAAGGTCTGGGAAAATATTTCAGTCAGTCAGTTTTTAAACCTGCAGGAAAAAAATGTGATATGGAAATGACATAATGGAGAAAAGCGTTTTTGGAATTTTTATGCACATACAAATAAATGCCCTAAAACAACAGATGAACACACAAACAGAACATGCATTAGCATGTCATTTGAGGAAAACAAATATTTTGAAAGTTAGAAATTGAACTGAACAACTGAAAGAGGAATTATTTGAGTATAAACAAATATCTCATGAACTATAACTTCAGAAGACAGTGTTTCCATGGAAAATAACACTGACTGATTAAACAGTTGCTCTATCAAAAGGGATCGAGCGGCATTACACTCTATAAGCAGGAAAAAAAAAAAACATGAATTGAAATACACCAGATTCTCAGATAAAGGCTCTCAATTCAGAACAGTCAAAATCCAGTCTGTCCCTGGTTGAAGTACAAGTAAAGAAACCTCAGATAAAGGTTATCAGTGTCTGTGCACAATCACAGCTGCAAAAAAAGTGCAAACCTCATCTGTAATGCAGCTCAGCTCTGGAGTTTTCTGCTGCTGAAGATCTTGGCCAGCAAGCCAGAGTTGGACTGAGCTTTCTCCTGGATGGCCTTGGCCTTCTCCTGAGCTTTCTGCAGGTTCTTCTTGGACATGCTCCTCTTCATGTGCTCCAGCCTGATCTCCTCCTCTGTGCGGCGCTGCGTGAAATCCCAAGTCTTCTCCTCGTGGGCTTCACCCTTCCTCTCCCTCTTCTTTTTCAGCCTGTCCAGGGTCTGGCTCTTTTCCACACTGGCCAGGTAGAAGTTGGTCTCCCGTTTGGCTTGTGAGATCTCAGTCCTCATGCGCTGGTGATAGACCATCTGCTCATACGCTAACCTCTCGCTCAGGTGGCACCACTGGAACCTGTGCAAGTACTGAAGGCAACACAGAGAGATGAGAGATGAGAACACACACACACACAGCAGCCACTTAGCAAGAAACTCAGCAAAAAGGGAAGATATAACTACCACTAATCTGTCCAGGGATGCCAAAAAGCATTGTAAAGCAAAGACCATCTTTAAATCATTGAACAAATATTATAATAAACTCTCTCTCTCTCGCTTAAGATAATCTTAACACTGATGATTTTGAGAAGTGGGGCCTAGATTTGTAAGATCAAAAAAGGGCAACAGATCTTAGAATGAGAACTCCATCTCCTTTAAATGATCCTCCAAAGTTTTTATGCTTTGAGTATCAGTGCACTGTAATCACTGTGAGATAACAAGGCAACAATAGCTATCACAGGTCTGTGCGCCTCATCATGTTGCGAACAGACTGGCTAGTTTCTCACTGAACATATACGCACACTGCATGTGCCGTTTCCCAGCTAGTTTGTACACATGGCAGAAATGTCAGTTTAAAAAAATTTAAATAAATAAAAAATAAAGACCTTTAACAGATCAGAGAAGCAACGGATGGCATTCGCAGTACTACATACCTTTATGGACCACAGGTCACTGTTAAAGTGGCTCCTCTTGCGGTTGGCCATGGGCGTGTTATGGAGGCTTAATGCCACCCTCTTAGCAACGCGCTTGTCCCTGAACTCCACCCAGCCCTCGATGAACCTGGACCCATTGCTACCTGCCTTCCTCTTCTTCCTCTTGACAGAGCGGTCTAAGGACAAACGCACATCTTGGCTGAGACTCAGGACGTGGCGACTCGAATACATAAACCGATCGAATAATGTGTCGTTGCCATTTCCGCAAAGAATGTAGATCAAAAATGACAAAGAACATTTTATGCAAATTTATCGCATCCAGTGTTTCTAACTACAGGTTTCTCAGTTTCTAAAACAAAAACAAAAAAACACTGTAATCTCACCTTCGGACTGGAGGAAGACCCTTCCGATCTCACCATACACACCCAGCATGTTCCGCACGTGTTTGGGGCGCAGCCTGGGCGGGATGTGCCCCAGGTACACTATGCCCGGGACGCACTTCTTGCCCTTGGTTTTCCTGCCACTGCCAGAATCGTGCACCTGGTCGCTGTCTTCAGCATCAGCCCTACCAAGGGCCTGGATCCCACTTCCTTCCTCTGGTTCAGATGCATCCCCCTCCATCTCAGGCAAGTTCAAGTCATTACCTTCAACACCTTTCGTGTCTTTATCCAGTTTGGCACAATCCTCTACTTTGTCCGACATGACCTGACGCCTGGTGGAGAGAACGACTCCAGAATTATTTTTTTGGGTAAAATTCACGTTCACATTTACAAATTTGCAAGGGTCTGTTAACGAGTATAAGGAGCTACAGGAATGCACAACGCAAGTTGTACATATGAAATACAGATCCTAACAACTTGAAGTTGTTTCTAATAATTTGACAAATTCAGGCATGCCTAACCCCAAGGCTACTTTGTATTCACGAAATCAAGCGCAAATCATTCACAGCGCAAATCGTCCACTGCCCAAATTTACCTAACTGGGTCTTTCGTGGAAAAGCTAGCTAACCAGTTAAGCTGACAGCCGAGCCGCAAATAAACCTCGTTTGGTTGCTAGTCAGACGCAATCGACTTAGTCGACTACGTCGTAAAGAAAAAAAAACTGTGATATACCATTTCACAAAGTTTTACTAGCCAGGATAACTAGCTAGTTTGTACCCGTACCTAAATAGCTAGTTAAGAGGTCTTTCCTTGAAACTAGCTCAGCTACCAGTAAATATAATTCATATCAGACATAGCTACTTATATTCCGTAAAAAGATAACCTACCTTTTTACAGTATTATTTCCATAAAACAATGTTTTGTATGATAATTTAGCTAGCTAGCCAGCCAGCCAGGCAGCTTGTTCACACGCATGTGGTTCAGAATGTAACTACATCTGACGTCAAATTAAAGCGTCGACAAGGAATTTATGTAACGTTTAAAATGAATCAGATCAGATCTTTCAGAAACTATCTATAGTAGCAACTTTGAAACCCTGGATTTCTAAAACTGGAAAGAAAACAATAGCTATGTTCTTTAATAAAAAAATCTCCTTGCAAATTTTTTCCAAAAACTAACCATGAGTTACACCATGGTTATGGGTTTTAACAACCCATAAAATTCACAACACTTTATTAAATGGCAGCGTGCTCTATTCAGCATATTCTGTTTTGACTAATAAGAGGAGAGTATTCCAGAATATCAAGAAAATATTGCCGAATTTTCCTATAGCTGCATTGACTGGTCTGTTTTTCAAGTGTAATATTTTTTTTTTACATTAGGGGGAGACAAAATATCAAGAAACACATCGATCCGCTACAGCTATAAGAAAATGCTTAATTGCGAATAATTAAAGTTTACTTTAATAAATATTACTTTTACAATTTTATTTTGTTGGCCTATTTCCGGACAATTACTTTTAAACTTAATTAACAGTTTAAACAACAGTAATAACAAACACAAGGCAATTATCCTAGGGTCAGTGTGTAAACATGTAAATGTTTAAATATGTGGAATCCTTAGTACACGCCATAGTTTGGGCCCCCCAAGGCTACGCAACCTAATCTATGGGCAAGCTCAGATGGGAGAGACGAGAAACCAAGAATATAGGGACGCACAGAACATGGAGCACAGAAACCTATCCACCTCTTTATCACCTTTTATAACCCATCGCCTCTTTATTACCCGCGTGTCTGTGTGTGTCTGTGCTTGTCTGTCTCTGTGCTGCTCCCTTGCGGGTTTGCTGTTTTAATATGCATGGATATGTACCTGTCACACGTGTGTTCCTGCATTATTGAGTAGGATGGCTCGGGTTTTTACTGTCCACTCTATATATTAGAGGTTCGTCTTTCAATTTAAGTGTACCCTCCTGAACACCAGGATACGGTGTGATAGTGTCATTCATCAGACACCCTAAGAGATGTTAATGTTTCGCAGTAGATGGTGCTGTTATATAAAGTAAGAAGGAATTTCCCATTTTCACCGCAAAGTTGGCCTTGACTCCATGCCAAGAAAAAGACAGCGGTAACACAAGTACACAAGTATTTATTTACCTTATTTATTTTAGTGTTTACTTACGTAAGATATTTACTCATAACGAAGCACTCCTTCACTCATGGTGCAACGGTCGCTGAATTAACTTAGGATAAATTCACTAAAAACGATACACAATCTTTTGAGAATTTTTGTGCCTCTTGTGGAAACTCCAGACTGTTTTTGATAACGTTTATTCCAGCCAGGCGCTGGTTTGATCATTTAGTCGGCTGTGATGAAATCTCTTAGCAATCTTCTTACGTCCTATACTCACCCATTACCTGACAGCAGAGTAAAACCCGAGGTCTATTGAAAATACAGACCTGCAAGAATACTGTTCTTAACATGTCACAAACCTCTCTCCAGGTCTCCACTTTAACTAGGCTACATGCATCGATTGGCATGAATAAGCATGAACCGGTTTTTCTAAGACAAAAGCTAAAAGAAAAATAAAAACCCAGAATAAGTCAGATTAACTAAATGAACAATAAGGTAGGCCTATGTTTAATATTAATATTGTCTACAAGTTGTTTTCCCAGACGAGGTTAGTTTGTGTTCCAAACACCTGAAATGCAGGCGCGGGAACATCGTGACAGACGTGAAATCCTCTGCCTAGAATATTGCTCGTGCTCGTCCGCTATATTTCTAGAGTGAGTGACAACGGAAGACATGTTTTTGACACTGCACTGTCCACCATATCTGTGCGCATACCAAACAACTTTAGATTTAGTCTCGTAAGAATCCGTTGCGACAACCAGTGAAGGAAACAAGGTTGCACTGGGAGCGAGCGACCAAGCAAGAGAGAGAGAGAGAGAGAGAGAGAGAGAGAGAGATCGAGATCGATCGATCGATCGATCGATCAGCTCCGCTTAGTACATGCTTATTGTTAACGATATCTTCGTTTCGTTCTCCGGGTGTGATACAGTAGTTCCGACTTTGTCCTCACTGAAACCAGACGCTGAGCACAACAATATGTATAAAATGTTTCAGATTTAGGACCTGTTCTGCGTTTTTCCAATTGTGAATCGCAATGTTAGTACCTACTTTCTCATGTGAAGACACAGTTTGGCTGCTTTTGTAATGGGAATTATATGTGTTTCATGCGACTTCATGCTGTTCTTTTTAGTGTTTCATGGATATTAATCATGACATTTTCCTTCCTAAAACGAAAAAAAATAATGCTTTTCAAATCTGAGTAGGAAACATTTGGAAGAGCAGAAAAATGATACTGTGCCATTTTGAAGATACAATCAGTCGCTAGTCTAGAGGCTGGTTGAGATAGAATTTTTCAAGTTTCTTTATGCTGTATAGGTCATTTTCCTCCCTTCTCTTTCCAGCACTACATGAATGTGCATGAATATTTGCTTTTAGAAAAAATAGGTCTACTGATTCTTTAAGCTCTAAGGACAGCTAAGAATGACTGACACTCATGAAAAATCTAAATAATTAATTGTCATTGTTGTATTAGTTGACATTTATATTCATAAAACAAAAGCACGCCCCTTTGGTGTGGAGACTTTAAACTAAAACCAACATAATTTGCTGCAACAGTTGAACGATTTTAGCAGACCTTCTGCGGGTTGGTACTGCGAGCCCTTACCATGATGGTGCGAACATCAAACAGCATCACTAACAGAAACCCGGGCCAGAAACACTCAGCCATCTGTCTGGACCTCTGTGACAACACTGGTTAAACACATACACATGCACAAACACAAACATATCCTTTTGCACATATGCGCACATTCACAAAATCCACACATAAACAGTCGTAGGAGAATCAATATACACCTACATACACCACACATGGCCACACACACACACACGCAGATTAAATATGATTATGCAGTCTACACATATGCACACACATACAACTATGCACTTCGCACACAAAATCTAATTACAGATTTTTCATGGCACACGCATACCTGCAGAACTTACTTTTCAAAACAACAAATACTCTCCAAGTGATAAACAGGGTAGCTCACAGCTCTTATACACACACACACACACACACACACACACACACATACACACAGTAGACAGGTGAACACGCATTCATGAATGCAAACACATAAACAGCCACACGGTGCTCTGCTTCTGAACACACTAGCACCCAAGGGGCTCAGGCATTAAAGATTTATTCAGTGATTTGAAATATTGATTGAGGGAGAAACGCAACAGTGGAAAAGAGCATCAGGAGGAAGGCTATGATTCCCCTTGGTTAAAGAGCATCAGGAGGAAGGCTATGGTTCCTCTCAGTTAAAGAGTATCAGGAGGAAGGCTATGGTTCCCCTCAGTTAAAGAGCATCAGGAGGAAGGCTATGGTTCCCCTCAGTTAAAGAGCATCAGGAGGAAGGCTATGGTTCCTCTCAGTTAAAGAGTATCAGGAGGAAGGCTATGGTTCCCCTCAGTTAAAGAGCATCAGGAGGAAGGCTATGGTTCCCCTTGGTTAAAGGGCATCAGGAGGAAGACTATGGTTCCTCTCAGTTAAAGAGCATCAGGAGGAAGGCTATGGTTCCTCTCAGTTAAAGAGTATCAGGAGGAAGGCTATGGTTCCTCTCAGTTAAAGAGCATCAGGAGGAAGGCTATGGTTCCTCTCAGTTAAAGAGCATCAGGAGGAAGGCTATGGTTCCCCTCAGTTAAAGAGCATCAGGAGGAAGGCTATGGTTCCTCTCAGTTAAAGAGCATCAGGAGGAAGGCTATGGTTCCTCTCAGTTAAAGAGCATCAGGAGGAAGGCTATGGTTCCCCTCAGTTAAAGAGCATCAGGAGGAAGGCTATGGTTCCTCTCAGTTAAAGAGCATCAGGAGGAAGGCTATGGTTCCTCTCAGTTAAAGAGCATCAGGAGGAAGGCTATGGTTCCCCTCAGTTAAAGAGCATCAGGAGGAAGGCTATGGTTCC
>JAOXYF010000022.1:7471152-7492104 GCA_028565775.1 Sternarchorhynchus goeldii
CTCTCTCTCTCTCTCTCTCTCTCTCTCTCTCTCTCTCTCTCTCTCTCTCTCTCTCTCTCTCTCTCTCTCTCTCTTATGTTCTCTTCCTCTCTGTTCTTGGTCGTTGTATGAGGAGTTAGGCACTTGTCTGACTCACCCTCACACAGGGACACTTTTCCCACAGAGAGAAAGCAACACCTCACATATGACTGCTGACTGGCAAAGTGAGCTCCCTCTGAACTGTAGCATCTCTCAGAGACGGCCACGGTCTCCCACGGCATCCTGAGCAATCACACCCAGAACACGGCTCAGAAACCACGTCCATTATAAAGTCTCTCTCAGCACGACCTCCCATGTTCTATTCTCTCCTTGGTCATATAATCTTCTGGACCTCATTTACAATTTACTGAGAGCCACAAAATTTAAGCAGCAGGTTTTAATGCCCTTTTGAATAATTCTTTCTTTTCATTTAGTTATTTGGTGGCCAGTCTGATAAATTTGCTGTCCTGCTGAGAGATAAGAACCATCACATGCACAAGTTACTTTTATTGCTATTTTGCTCTTAATATTTTTTCTAAACATTAACGCTACTTTTTAGCCTAATTTTTTTTACTATGTTCTTGGACAGTGTGTTTATTTGTATGCATTATCTGAAACAGTGCGAAACGGTTACATTTTAAGGACGTAAAAGATGCTACCCAGCTAACAGAACCCAGAGCTTTACCTAACATTATGTGCTCTTGGGTGGGCCTCATACCATCTAGCAGGCAAGCTTCACACATCCACCCAAGCAGCCATGGTGGCTGTCCATGGTGCTGAATGGAAGAACTCCACTTTCAGTACCCATGTTATGAACAGCTCTATCCACATAATTCTGGAGCAGAGTCAGAAAATGAAACATGATTAGTTGCACATGATGTGACAGCCTGTATTCATTCATCCTGCTACCTACTGAAACTATAAAGGCACTGGCAGATGGGTGAGTGCCAATACTTCCAGTTGTGTCGACAGTGTGTTTCTTTCTGATTCTCTTTGTTTCCATGTCAGAGGATTAGAAGGATTCTCCTACCAACGGACCCACAGGAAAGCCTCATCGTTCCTCTGCCCTCCTAAGCACCGACTCTGGGAAGCCTTTTGGTTCCCTTTCCCACTCTTTTCTTGGAACTCCTTTTGGCTTCTTTTAAGTGTATGAGGTTGTATGAGGAAGTACAAGAAAATCCCCATCTATGCTGATTCATCAACGTCCAGGTTCTGATGTGGATGAGTTGCTCAAAGTGGAGAATATGGAAACAAACTAAAAGAGCATCTCCCAAAAAATGAGACAAAAGAAGGAACAGAATTTCACCTCTGTTGTCTTAACAGAATGGAACAGCAATTATAACATCTGCTAGCGAACAGCGAGCTGCAAAAGGAAGTCTCTCAGAAGCTGGTCCAGGGATTGAAACAGGTTACTGAGAACCTCATCTCTAGCCAAACAAATATTACTCAAAGCCTACCAAAATGCATGGAAAACTGCACAAAAGAACACATCTCATAGTATGTATCCAATAAATCATCAACTGTATTGGTGACATATGATGACCTCACATTACACTGACAACATATGTCATATCGGAAACTTATGATGAGTGTTTCTGGTCATCACTGATATCACTTGTTTTTGTCTTGGACACAGCAAAGTCTCTATAAGCACTTAGACTTGCATTTGCCCGTTGCGCAGTGCTGATTGTGTATTCATGGTAACAGGCCCTAATGTCAGGGTTGCAAAACTTTCAGATTCATCGTCTATAGCAGGTGTTATCCATGAATTTAGATCGCGGGTCGCGTTCCTGCTGTGCTAGTAGCTTTGTTTGTAATTTGTTATGTATGTTCCTGGATAGTCTACAGTACTGTGCAAAAATCCACCATTATATTTGCTGTTTTATCAATAGTGTGATGAACATAATTATATATAATTATGTCTCAGTCAAGTCAGGGTTTCTTGGCACTAAGCACATCTTGAACTCTTTTGGGGTGAATGTCCTTAATTTTCTGACTTAATATTCTAGTATATTATACCAGACTTTAAGGGACTTTAAGGGAGGTGACACTAAATTCTTGCCACTGTAGCCTATTGAAGCTGTTTTTCTGATTAGTTGTTTAAAACTTCATACAAATGTCCTGCATTTTCCGGTTGTCTAATAAATTCTAATAATTAATACAGAGGTTGAGAAACATTTATATATGGTGATTATATTTGATAAAACAACAAATCTAATGGTGGCCTAAGGCTTGTACACACTACTGTACGTGAGACTGGATGTATTGCCAACGCTCACAAACAATCATCACTTGGAGGACTGGATCAGGAAAGGCTTTCTATGACCCCAGGAGAAAAAGGTCACTGCTATCCTGAACTGTCCTCAATCCTTCATCAACAAAGAGATACCAGCATTCCTAGGGGTGGTGGGCTACTACTGAGGGTTCATTGCCAGTTTCCCCTAACTGGTCTCCCCCCTCCTGGATCAGAAAAGGCCCAGAAAAGGCTACATCAGAACAGTAGATAGGTGAACCAGAGACAGCCTTCATACAACTCAACTGCCACCTCACCTCAGATCCTCTGCTGCACAACCCAGACATCTTCTGCCACTTCATCATTCCAACCTGAAGCTTGGGAGAAGGTTTGGGGTTAGTCCTGGTAAAACCGTTTGATGGATACAAGCAGCTGCAACCATCAACACATAACAATCAAGCTGCACGTGCACCACCAAATTGGCTGAGGCTCTAAATGATACTGAATAGAAGAAAACTACCTTCACCTTTGTAGCACTGATCAGTGCACATGTGTAAGGACAACCATTCCTGAGAAGTCCTCTGGTTCCCTCCCCCGATTTTTTGAGGAAGTATTACATGGCTGCTTATGAGTGAGATCATTAGAACAAATTCCTGGGTTTAGGTCCTGTCATGATTGAGCTGCTCATGGTTCAAGATTCTTCCAAAGGAAAAAAAATCTCAGAACTTTTAACATTCAACACTTTGGGAATTTTTTATAAAATGCTTTATCAACAGAGAGAAAAGAAACATTCCATGGAAGTTAAGAAAATTGAACATGCTGAAAGTTTAGATAACATTCAAAAATAATCCCATAACATTCAAGAATAATTCCATAAAGGAACAAGTAAAGGTAAATCATTTTGGGACATAAAATGGTTCGCTGGGCATATTATTCATTTACTTTTCTTCTTCTTCTTATTTCGTGTGGTATAATTGTATGCACACAGTGATAAAGAACATTTATGTAATTTACCACCATATAAAATAATCCTTTTGCTACAGAATTCATTTGGAACTAAACATGGTCTATTAGCCATGTTATACACATGGCACAGACCACACTACTTTTTAATGGGTGCACTCCCAAAGGTAAGATTTTGCATGTCACTGCTTTGAAAAACACTGATTAAAAGTGGAATATTTAAACAGTTTTGTCCACTTTGATAAGACCGTCGAGGAATGTTTTTTATCCAGGGTTTGTCTTGCGGGTATATGTGCAGTGTTTAAATCTACTAATTACCATATCAGCCTAATTAATTATTATAACTACTGCTCCAGGGTGCATCTGATGCTTTCCAAATCTGCTTGAATCTGGGCTTCAATCCAGCTCTGCCAAAATAAGTTTGAGCATACATAGACTTCATCTGAACTTCAGATTGCTTGTAGACAATTAATTATGGATAGCAAGGGCTTCAGGGTAGATGTACTGGATAACCAGAGGGAAGGTTAGTTAGACAGGTGCATTGATGGACAGATGGACATGCAAGAAAACGTAGTCATGCTCTCACACAAGACTACATCAGCAACATACACACAAATGGTCTATTATGCATGAGGTTACATAAGATACTGTATCATGTTTTAGACACCCACACACACAGACACACACACACATCCATGCATATAGAATGCAATGAATGAGTGAATGACTGGATTCCCTCACATTCACAGTACATGCGTATTATGCATAAGAAAGAAATTGTGTTGTGGTTTTTTTTTATCCACACAAGCAGGGCAAACAAGGCTTGGGAGTGGAGAGCAGACAGAACCCATTAGTGTGATTAAAAGACTGGATTCTGATGGGGCTTTCTCAGTCCAATGAAAGAGATGTTCTCTCACACTGAATGCCGTTAGAACTGTATGCATGTATTTAGAGCAGGTCTGTGTAGATCTGAACTGACACTCTGTAAAGCCACCTATGGTTTTCTCAGCCAGGTTTGGAACACTGAGCAAATTGTGCATTCATTGTTGCTGCTAGTACTGTTGATGTGTGTGTGCATGTGTGTGTAAAATGATTACACCTTTGTGTTCAGATGCCTCAGGTATGTAAAAAGCAGTTAAGAGTTAAGAGTCCCAGCAGAGGGAGTGATAGCAACAAGTATGTTACTAACGTATCCATGCACATAGTACTGTAGCAGATGCCTGTTTGGGTGGCTGTGAAGCTCCTGACAGCTCCCTCACAACCCCCCCCCCCTTTCTGTCTCTGCCCCTCTGTGTTCCACTTCATTTGACTAAAACCACTCTAATCCTCAATAGATAATCTGTCAAATGGCTTCCTCTTGTCTCCCTCCCAGTGTTCACTCATATACACACCTGGGTTACTTTCTCTCTCTGACCCACATTTTGTAAACTTCACAGGGCACTAATGCTGATCCAGGGGCAGCTTGGTTCTTTCATGCCCTGCTGGTTGCAGTTGCGCGGGTGGTATGAGGCCCCGCCCACCCGATGTGCCCTGACATTGAGGAGTGAAAAGATCTGGGGTTTCTGAACTGGGGTTTTGGAGGGTTCATGAGAGTTTCTGAGGATTTCTGAGAGTGTCTGAGGGTTCCTGAGAGTTTCTGAGGGTTTCTGAGCTGTTGTGAAGGTTCCCAGCAGTCTGTGTGTGTCTGCAGGCACATCAGCTGCCACAGAACCAGCTTCCAGTTTTGCTCCTCATGATGCAGAAAAGGCTGCGTCTGAAACCTCGTTTGTGGAGTTTTATCTGTACTAGGAGAGCTTATCTATGTCATTCATGAAGTGTATTACTCGGCAACCAGCTATATTAATATCCCAGAGCCTGATAGCTTTGGATTAAAATACACCAAAAGACAATTAACATAGCAAATAGGTTGTTGTCAGTGTGATAAACGCAAAACTATCAGTCCAAATGTTTATGATTTTTTAGGAATTACAGGGAAGGCTTAGTTAGGCACAGATTACATCTTAACTGGAAATGCAAAGAGAAACTGCTGCTGCTACGTAAGGAGTTACAGAACTGGATCTTGTTAACTAGTATGCAGCAGTTTCAGTCATTGCCAGATAGGCTACATGTACTTTTATATTTTTTATAACACCTCAACCTTTAATGGTAAATTATTCAGCAGTATAATTACGGTTGTGGGCAGATAGAACCTGTGACTGAAAACTGATTACACTGGGAAAAGGCCTTAATACGTCAACAAGTTCAAAAACTGACATAATACCTCAATCTAATCTAAGAATTTTTTACATACATAGAATATATTCATAAGAATATGCATATGTGATTTATAACATGGTTATATGAAATTAAACACATGCTTACTAGGATACAGAAGCTGGATGACCAACTATGCCTGACAATAGATGACTACAGTTTACTGTACACAGTCTGTAAACTGCACATGTAAGATGGGCTTTAGTTTACTGTACACAGTCTGTAAACTGCACATGTAAGATGGGCTTTAGTTTACTGTACACAGTCTGTAAAATGGAACAATATGATGTACCAGTAAAAGTAACCATTGACTGTAAGTACAAGATTGGAGTTTCTATTAAAGTGATGTTCCTATTATGAGTGTTGTTATGGAAAATCAGACCTAACATAATTCAATAACTTCTACATGCCCAAGATCTCTTTTGTTATGGTTTATTGTACTATAGTGAGGTGCTCACATGTGTGTGTGTGTGTGTGTGTGTGTGTGGTGTCCCACTCCAGATCCCTCAGATCAGTTACGCGTCCACGGCACCAGAGCTCAGCGACAACAACCGCTACGACTTCTTCTCACGGGTGGTGCCCCCAGACTCGTACCAGGCGCAGGCCATGGTGGACATCGTGAAGGCGCTGAGATGGAACTACGTCTCCACGCTGGCTTCGGAAGGCAACTACGGGGAGAGCGGAGTGGATGCCTTTGTACAAATCTCTCGAGAGGCAGGTACGTTACTATCAGGAGCAGCCCGGGGAGTCTTCCGTCAGCATAAGATTTCAGGCTTTGCTCCCGCAGTGAGACCTTCCTGCAAAAGTTAACTTTAAAGCTGTAATCCCTGTGATGTGTTTGCATGTTTCTCAGTATTAGACCAGGCCCAAGTGTTTTCCTAACAGTCTGGTGTACCACTCTTGATGTAACACTCCTGATATACCAATCCTGGTGTACCACTCCTGATGTAACACTCCTAGCGTACCATTCCTGATATAACACTCCTGGTGTAACACTCCTGGTGTAACACTCCTAGTGTACCAACCCATATATAACATTCCTGTTGTAACACTCTTTGTGTAACACTCTTGGTGTAACACACTTGGGGTAACACTCCTAGTGTACCACTCCTGATATAACATTCCTGTTGTAACACTCCTGTGGTAACACTCCTAGCATAACTCTCCTGATTTAGCTAAGTAGGAAGCCCATGGTGAGGTTATTTAGATGATTGTGGATTAGATCTGGACTGATGTGGATTGGCTGACTCTGCAAAGGCAGGGTGCATTGTCCTGCAAACACCTTCCAGGCAATCCTGAGAGTTAAACTCACTCATATAATATTCTTTTGGCCCATTTGATAGTATTATTAATTAAAAATCATTCTATTATACATGATAACAAATGCCTTAAATAAATCAAACTGACTAAAATACAGCAATAATATAATTATCCATTATTGCTCAAACGTTGGTAGTCACATGTTTTAAATCAGAACTGAAAAATGATATTAAATGCTTATTTGATATTAAAGACAATGATCATGTAAATGTCGAGTTTAACAGATTAATACTGGACAAAGCCTTAGTTTAAAGCATTAGTCAATTAATCAATTAGGCAAGGTCTATGAAAATACAGGGACTCGTGAGTATACCAAGAGAAGGGACCGGTCAATGGGTCTTTTTCAAAATGATTATTGAAATGTAGTACCTAAAGCTTGACTACCATTTGCAAACCTATGTGCAGGTGTATAATTTGGTTAAATATCTATGTTAAATTAGTGGTCGAAAGATAAACTGGTTGCTTTCCTAAAGCGACAAGTTAGCATTAAATTCATCTCTGATCTGTAGGGCAGGAATATCCAGCTTGATTCAGGCCTGTTGTGCCTTTGGACAGCATGAGCTTTAACATTTCCTGTAACACCTTTAATCCTAAAGATGTAGAGTAGACTCATCATCTAATTACCAGGCCATGGATTGGGCTGGTGATGTATAAATGTGACGTAGTTTTCCAGGATCGGATCAGGTATGTCACTCCTCTTTCTGCCCACTCCTGAGACAGGGAGTTTTTTTTGTCTCAACCAAACCAAATTAGATGTCCTATTAATAAGCCGCACAGTACTGTACCTCCCAAAGAGCCAGGTTGTGGAGAAAGCTGGTGTTTGAGACAGCTGCTTGCATTTCTTCCCGACTGCTGGCTCCTGAGTTCTCTGGGGTCATTAATATAAATTGGACTAGGTCACCTTCAGGGAGACAGATTTTGGCATGAGTGTCCATCTTTTGCACCCCCTGACACAGGAGGTCTGTGCATTGCCCAGTCCATGAAGATCCCCAGGGACCCTAAACATGGAGAGTTTGACAAGATCATTAAAAGACTAATGGAGACCCCGAACGCCCGGGGGGTCATTATCTTCGCCAACGAGGACGACATCAAGTAAGTGAAGCTCCATGAATTCTGATGGACTTTAAACAATCCACACAGCAGCACAGTAATGGCATCCAAAAAATAAACTTTTGAGGACTGCTGGAGTTATTTTAATTTTTTAAATACATGCAAAAATAAACAAAGCTAAATATAAACAAAACAATATTCACAGCATTTTTTTTCACCAAAATGTCTTAGATACCAATAGCTTGAGCCTTGTCAGGCACTAATTGCAGCATGTTTTTTACAGTAAATGAGATAATGCATTGTGCATCAGTGGATAGATTGTTTTCCAATAATTTTTTTTGACATTGTTTCCAAACCAGTTCAGTAGATCATTAGGCTTTATGCAGAGTAAAAATTCAATAGACTTCGTTGTTACTGGTCAGGAGCGCTGCTCTTTATCACATTAACTAAAAACTTTATTTAAAAAACAATCAGAAAAAGAATTGCATGCATGTCTCTCATACAAAACATGTTTCAATGGCATCTCTAGCGTTCTTCTGTGGAGAAGTCATGTTTGTGGAATGAAAGATCCGTCTGTATTGTCTGTCCTGAATGGGTTGTGTTACTATAATCCTGTAAAGAAATACACTGATATTGTCATAAATGTAATGATGGTACCAGGGGTGTGGGTGGATTATCTGTCCTGACTGACCTGAGCTCTTATCTGTTACAGCTAAAATAAAGCCTGTAATATCTGTAAAGCCTGAAGCAAAAGCTAATGTACCACAGCAGGCAGAAAGAGCCACACATCTGGGTTGAAATCCTGACAAGCATCATTGAAGATGACTGCTTTTGATGTTTTGATGAGGCATGGAAACCATATTAAGCACTGGAATGAGGAATGAAACACAGAGAACAGCACGAGAGCTAAAAGCTCAGATCTCATCCCACAATCAAATGATCATCACCCAACAGAGAGGCAGCTGACTCACCTAGTTTAATGAATAGTTATTAATCCTAGATTTGGTGATACTGCAGCTTAGTTTAAGGTTAGGTTTGGTATTTCCATGTCTCCTTTATTGACTCCGTTTACAGCTGAGTACAACTTCTTGGTGATTTCTCTCGCTCTGATTACGAGCGAAAAATCACACATTTCTGACATTTCTTGAACATCGTAACCATGAACACAATTTGTGCAGGACTGTTTGACTCACCGCGCGTGTAGTACCTGCCCGTTAAACGTCAATGAGCCTGCAGCTCAAGGGTGTGAAGTCTGCCTGGGAGTCCTGGCTTGGTGGTGTTATCTCTTCTCTCCCGCCCCCCCTCGACAGTACGCCGTGCGGTTCTGAGATTTGAGGCAGGATCTACGGCGCTCTCATTTGCACCCTGTCTCTTGTGCATTCTCGACAGCCCCAGCGTGGGGAGCAGAGCAGACAACAGCAGGCCTGAATAAGGCTGGAGAGATCCGCATGGCGCCAGTCTGTGGACGAGGGTCAAAGACTCAGATGCGAGCTGTTGGGGTTGTGCCTGGCATTTGATCCATTTAATTGAACACAAAATTGGGAACGATTTCTGAAAAAGCTCTAATTCAGCTCCAGGCAAAAACATCTGTGTTCTTTTAGTTGTGGTCTTTTAATGGGCTATTGTTAGAAGGAGACTGATATAACAATACAAGAAAACAGGGCCGTGCCTCACAGTAGTGGCTGACTGAGCCTTTAATCTGTGTGGCTTGGATTCGACTGCCTCTGCATGATGCTGCCACATACACGCGTGTGCTGAAGTTGTGGGTTTATTAAAGCTCACAGCACCATGAACGCGCACAGCCTATTGAGGTGGTGAGAAGTGGCACTAAACTCTGGCACTGTAACTGAATTCAAGGCATAATTAGATGCCACTGTAAGAGACCCGTTCTCTCCCCTTTTGACGACTCAAATTAGAATGGGCTGTGTTCCCATTTGTTAGCAAGCTGCTCCCTAACTTCCCTTGCTGACTGCAGTTCATTCAGTGCCTCAGTTGAATCAATATGGCGCTCATTAGCAAGGTAAGACATGGAAGCCTGCTGGGAGTTTTAAGACATGTCCATCCTTGTTTGGCACGTGATTTGAACATTTCACAGCATGGGTGCCAAAGAACCCAAAGGACTAATTTTTGCCCCACAAGCTGCTATTTTACAGACTTTTTTATGGATTTTATACGAGTTGTAACTTATGTTACTGGTGAAAGTAAAAGTTCAAACAAACTCTGTGCTCTCTTGATAATCTTCAGTTATATTCACATATCTTTTTGACTTTTATTTATGTTAAGATGTGCATAGGTATTCGACTTTGTCTAAAAAATTCACTCACTCTTTTAGCTTTTTTTGAGTCTCCCCTTTCACCATTTTTGATCTCCTAGCCATGTCTGATCCCCCTTCCTCTTCTCTGCAGGCAGGTGCTGGAAGCTGCTAGAAGAGCGAACCTCACTGGCCACTTTAAGTTTGTGGGCTCAGACAGCTGGGGAGCCAAAAGCTCCCCCATCCTGGATCACGAGGACGTAGCAGAAGGGGCAGTCACCATCCTGCCCAAAAGAGCATCCATCGATGGTAAGGCCTGTCTGAACGACCCATAAAGGTCTGTGTGCCAAACTATAGTCAGAGATGTTTGGAAATGAGACTTACTCTTGTGAATCTGGTCAGAGTTCGGTTCACATACCTTCTCACATTCTCACTGATAATCCATTATTCACTGAAATTTAGTTTTATTGCTAACTGTAAACTGATTATTATGAGATCATTTTACTTTTTGATTTATGCATCACATTGTCAAGTTCAAACTTGAAATATATCTTACAAACCTTTAGATTTTCAAAGATTTAAAACATAATATTCTTATTAATAACTTAATAAAAATTTGTCTTTTGTCCAAAATTTGATACAATATAAACTTTTACTATTTCTCAGTTATAAATGTAATCCTGTTTCCCTGTCGGTTTTACCCCAGGATTCGATCAGTACTTCATATCTCGCTCCCTGGAGAACAACCGCAGAAATATCTGGTTTGCAGAGTTCTGGGAAGACGATTTCAGGTGCAAACTGACACGGCCAGGCATCAAACTTGACCCTGAGAAGAAAAAATGCACAGGTAAGGCCAACTGACCAATCAGAGGGAGGAAGAAGGAGAGGAAGGAAAGGATATCAGAAGGCAAAAAGAACAGCCTTTTCACTGCTCACTAGGAGTGTTAACAATAAAGCAGGTTCTTCCTGTAAATTCATTCATAGCAGTAAACTATAATATTTACTAGGACAGCAGTGAAAGAATTCTGCCAGGAGATTTTACTTATTTATCAGCTTTGGTGATGATGTGATTTGTAAACATTTGTCCCAATAATTGTGGAACTTAAGAGAGAATGTGAGAGAGAATGAGAGAGAAAGAGAGAGAAAGAGAGAGAGAGAGAGAGAGAGAGAAAGAGAGAGAGAATGAAGAGAATGAGGGAGAAACACAAGGTGAAATAGAACAAGGTGAAGACAGAAATAGTGTGATAGAGAAGGACCATTGAAGCCCTGAGTGGAGAATCTGAATCTCATGACAGTGACAGGTGACTTCAGAGACCTTTAATTCTATGTCTTGGTGTTCTGTACCCTCCTCACCTTTTCTTCCCTTTGTGTTTTACCTTTTCCACTGTCGCTCAGCATTTCTATCAGTTTTTTCTCAGATTTTCTTTGCTTGTCCTCTCTCTCTCTCTCTCTCTCTCTCTCTCTCTCTCTTCCTCACCCCTCTCTCATGCTGTCTGTCTCTCGCTGTCCTTGTCTCTCAGGTAATGAGAGGATTAGTCGAGACTCTCCGTACGAACAGGAAGGGAAGGTGCAGTTTGTAATTGATGCTGTGTATGCAATGGCTCATGCTCTGCACAACATGCACCAGGATCTGTGCTCAGGGGTCACGGGCATCTGTGACAAGATGGACCCGGTGGAAGGACGCTTACTGCTCACCTACATCCGGAATGTCAACTTCAACGGTGAGCCCAGATTACGGCAGCCCACACGTACACATAGGTACACATACCCATACACACAGTGCCACTGACTCAGATTAATCCTCCCTACTTTAGATTACTGTTATCACTGTCCAGAGACTTTTTAAAAAATCCTAAAGATACAAAGCTTGAGGCGCAATGCAATGATGCTTAGATGAGATCACCATCTTCCACCTCCACCATTATCCTCCACCATCCTCTCCATACTCCATCACCCTCCACCATCCTCTCCATATTCCTTCATTCTCCACCATCCTCTCCATACTCCATCACCCTCCACCATCCTCTCCATACTCCATCACCCTCCACCATCCTCTCCATACTCCATCACCCTCCACCATCCTCTCTAACCTCCACCAGCCTTCATCATCCTCCACCATAGGAGGATATTCCACCACAATATTCCACCCCTACCACCATCCTCCACAATCCTCTACTATCTTCCAACACACTTTTTCTGAAAACACAACAGTCCATCTGGAAAACATTGAACACGGAATCTGGTTCTGATTCTGAGACAATGAGCATAAAGCTGTTAATAGAAAGTTAGGAACAGTGATCTTTGTGCATGAGCAGTCAGACAGCAGGTTTGTGGGTTGTGCTTTGGCTTGCACAGGTTCAGCTGCAGGTCAGCAGGTGGGAGCAGTGCACTGGGTATCATACCTTCTGTCCTGCCTTCCTGGAGTACTTTATCTGTGAGTGCAACTCTAACAAATAGAGGGCAAACCTGCTCTTTGTCTCCAGTGTATCTCTCCCTCTCCGTCTGGCTTTCTCTTCTCTTCTTCACTCTTCTCTGGCTCTTCTCGTCCTCCAGCAGTTCAGAAATGTTGTTTCTCCAACCCCATTCTTTATGGAAGGTTTCTATGAAGAGAATTTTCTATTTGTGGCCTGTGTCCTAGTGCAACTGTCATCACAAAAAAAAACACACATTCTCTTGCTCTCTCTCTCTGCAGGGTTAGTGAGAGCACAGAGGAGAACACCTGAACCAGTAATGTGTTATTTCAAAAGGGGAAATTATTCCATCATGTAATTTCAAAACTGGAAAAATGAAAACCTCAATATAGGGAGGGAATAGAGAAATTCCTTTTGTGATTTTCTTGTGTTTGAAACCACATATCAAAATGAACAGGGACTTCTAGTCTTGTGAAATCAGTATAGAGTAGCTGGTGAAAAACAGTTGATCTGCATGAGGTGGGCGAAGAGCAGGGGCAATGCACCACTCGTAGGCATGCTGGGCCCCAGAGGATGGACCTCACCATCATGCCTGCCTCCTCTCCCAGAGGATGGACCTCACCATCATTCAGCCTCCTCTCCCAGAGGATGGACCTCACCATCATGCCTGCCTCCTCTCCCAGAGGATGGACCTTACCATCATGCCTGCCTTTCCTACTGCTCCTCTCATGTTCGCTTTGAAAATGCGATCAGGGCAAGAAATAGGGCCCTCTTTATGCAATATTTATAAGGTTTAAAGTATGCATGAATGGATGATCAGTCCAAGCATACTTACAGCAGCTGGTAGCGGGGCAGATGTTAAGAGGACGGGGAGAGCTTCGCCGCAGTGGCAGGGACAGAGGGGCCCAGGGTTCTCCCAAACCCTGCAGCCAGGCTGAGGCTGCTGTGCTGGGTAACGTGTGTGTGAGGTGGCGGCTGGGGGCTCATTTGGTTCTACACTCTCAGTTAGAGGCAGAGTAATGGGAGTGTCGTGCTTTTGCTTCTGGCTACTGAGGAGCAAAATAGGAACAAGATGGTAACTTTCGACCCAGGACTAGTGCTGAGTCAGTGTCCAATTTCAGGTGCCTGGAACACTGCTGAAGATTGTTCGCTTCTTCTCAAGGGTTCAGTTTAGCAGAAAGTCTCATTTATGCAGTCCTCTCCTCACCCCAAATGCATTCGATCAGGCGAGAGGCCAAACTACTCTTCTTTAGCTTTGAACTGGAGCTATGAGGCTAACGTAGTTAACGAGGAACCATTACAGCCTGCATCAACATCTTGCACGATGATGAACATATTGCACACTGCATGATGAAACCATAATGCATTCGCCACATACAGCATCTAATCGTTAAGCAAACGGACTTGCACTTCTCCAATAGTTTTGGACTCCTTACTTCATTCTGTTTTTTATATAAAATGTAAAAAAAAAAAAAAGACAAGTTACTATGTGTTATCGTTTAAATACATTAACTGTGAATGGTGGGTGTTGTTCCTGATTCTTACAGGTAGTGCTGGAACTGGTGTTCTCTTCAATGAGAATGGAGATGCTCCAGGTCGCTATGACATCTTCCAGTATCAGATGACCAACACAAGCACCCCAGGATACAGAGTCATCGGCCAGTGGACAAACAATCTTCGACTCAATGTGCGTTTGTTCGTAAGACCCTGTGAACTTAATCTGCAGGGCATTTTTAACAGAGACCATACTGGGACAGTTTTACAGTTTTAACAGAAACCATACATAGTTTAGTTAACCACAGTTGACTACACTATGAAAATATAAAATAGTTCCTAAGTTAAACTGCATGAATGTCTGGGCAGTGTGATGCATTCTCTGATCTTAATGTTATTGTTATAATTATTGTTGATGTGAATCATTTTTAAGTTAAACTTTATCATAGCTATGCATGCATGCATGTATATATAGGGTTTGCTGCTATCCTTCTATTTCAGGCATGTGTGGGGGAGCTTGGAGTCTTGGAGTCTCTCCCCCACAGGTATGGGGGGACCTGCTGAAACAGACACTGTGCCTGGACGCTAGAAACAATAATAGACAATAATAGCTCAGTGGTGAGAGCTGCTATCAGCTGAAGAGCTGTGGTTTAGCAGGATGGGAAAAGGGCATTTGCTCTGACTCCATATTAGAGCTCTGTCACCCCGTGCTAGGGTTCTGTCACCCCATACTACGGTTCTATTACTCTCTGCTAGGGTTCTACCACCCTGTGCAAAGCCAATACATTTGATCCATAGTGTAGCAGAAATGCAACTCCCTGCTGGTTCATTCTCATCTCCCTTTGGAACACATCTAAAGGTGAATAGGTTCTCAGTGTCTGTTTCCTCACAGCACAGGCAATGATTTCCTGTTGGTCATGGCGTGACTTCCTGTTGGTCATGGCATGACTTCCTGTTGGTCATGGCGTGACTTCCTGTTGGTCATGGCGTGTGCCCTGTGAACCTGTCGTGCTTTTGTCAGGTGGAGGAGATGCAGTGGTCTGAAGGCGACCGTCAGGTCCCGCCCTCCGTCTGCAGCTTCCCGTGCCAGCCTGGCGAGAGGAAGAAGATGGTGAAGGGCGTGCCGTGCTGCTGGCACTGCGAGCTGTGCGACGGCTACCACTACCAGGCGGACGAGTTCACGTGCGAGACGTGCCCGTTCGACATGCGGCCCACGCCCAACCGTACGGGCTGCAGGCCCACGCCCATCATCAAACTGGAGTGGCACTCGCCCTGGGCCATCGTGCCTGTCTTCCTGGCAGTCCTGGGCATCACCGCCACCGCGTCCGTCATCATCACCTTTGTGCGCTTCAACGACACGCCCATCGTGCGCGCGGCCGGGCGGGAGCTCAGTTACGTGCTGCTTACGGGCATCTTCCTCATCTACCTCATTACGTTCCTGATGATCGCCGAGCCCGGCGCCGTCGTCTGCGCCTTCCGCAGGCTGCTGCTCGGCCTCGGGATGTGCATCACCTACTCGGCCATGCTCACCAAGACCAACCGCATCTACCGCATCTTCGAGCAGGGCAAGAAGTCGGTGACGCCCCCCAAGTTCATTAGCCCCACGTCACAACTCGTCATTACCTTCGTCCTCATCTCGTTTCAGGTGAGATAAGGGAAAATTTCTTTCAGCTGTAGCTGGGAATTGAACTGTGTTCCCGAGGAACTTTTAGGAGATTTTCATAGCTTCTGGGTTGTAAATCCAGGTGTATTAGATTAGGTGGTGTACAATTGGAACCAAACTCTGTAGTATGAGGCATTTTGGTGGTTTAGGAGTGTTCTGCTTTACTGCTTTGCTTAGTTTGACCCAAAAGGAGAAGCTACAAAAAGTCCTACAATCCTCGCCTTCTCCTGGTGCATTGTGGGAGAAACTTTTTTCAGTGGTCTACGTTGATCTATACTGAGCGAAGCTCGGGACATCAGTCACAAAAAAGCAGGCAAACAACAATCGAAAAAGACATATTTTACAAGGCTCTTTTTTGAATGGCTGGTCTAATAGATGGACGCCTTGCAGGATTCTGTGGGGTCTAGCACATAGTAGACACTGCTAAGATGTCTGCACGTCTCATCAGCCTGAGAGCTCAGCCTTGCTCAGCTGGTGCATTGAACATAGCGAGCTCTCCAGCATGCAGCAACAGAGAGTTCTGTGTCAACATCAGCCACAGACGTGTGACCAACATGTCAGAGACAGAGAACAAAGACCTTCTTCCACCACCCGCAGAAAGTTCCAGGTGCTAAGCATCTTCTTTTTATTGCTGACGTTAACTCTTTTTACTGGGGATATTATTATAGCTATTGCGGTTCGAGCCTATCACAAATTAGTCGTAGTGGAGTGCTGGGGACAGGGGGGGATTATCGGCTCGTCGGAGGTGGTTTGATTGACAGCAGGATGATTTCCTGCCCCGCCTCCTGGTGGAGGTGTCAGAGAGTCCGGACGGCTGCTCGGCAATTCTGCCGCGCTTTGTGACAGCACCATCTGTCTCCGCGGCAACATGCTGCCGTACCATGTCCCCTCCCTGCCCTGGAACTTTCTTCCAGAAGTCTCTAGCTTCAGCCGGTGAGCTCTGTGAACAGGTGCAGCGCTGCTCTGGTGGGCGAGATCCTGTGAGGACCAGGTGAGAAGGGCGTCCTCCTCCTCCTCCTGCCCTGGCGCCATGCAGGTGTTGCCTGCAGTGCGAGATCACCAGCTATGGCAGAAGGATAATGGTGTGCTGCACTCTGGCTCCTGCATGTGAACACACGGTGCAGGGCACTGTCAGATTATCACCTACTTGCTCGTGGCTGTGACAGGTGCACTAAAACGAGCAAGGTGATGTTATTATAAGAAAACTACGCAGAACTAAATGCACAAAGCTAAATATACTAAACTATACAAATCAAACAGAGTGTTACTCTGATTGATTGAATGGAACTGTGTCATGGTTCATTTCAGTGGACTGCAGGATCTTTTTTGAGTGCAGTTATCCCTGCATCTGTTCACGTTTATTGACATTTAGCCAGATTGTGGCTACTTGTGCACATCAAAAACTTTAGGACCATTAAGCTCTGACAGTATTAAGTAAATCTCACAGTATCCGAGTCTATTTTGATTGCCAAAAAACATCAAATTTCCCCAGGTTATGGTGACAGATGAGATGCAGACAGTATTTAAACAGTGCCAATCAACATAATGGATAAGCATTAGATGACTGCAGTTGGAAAAGCTCACCGCAGATCTCCACCCGCCATTGCTTTGCAGGTGGTGGGAGTGTTCATCTGGTTCGGGGTGGTGCCACCCCACACCATCGTGGACTACGAGGAGCTGCGGCCGCCCAACCCGGAGCTGGCACGCGGAATCCTTAAGTGCGACATGTCCGACCTGTCACTCATCTGCTGCCTGAGCTACAGCATCATCCTGATGGTCACCTGCACCGTCTACGCCGTCAAGAGCCGCGGAGTTCCCGAGACGTTCAACGAGGCCAAACCCATCGGCTTCACCATGTACACCACATGCATCGTGTGGCTGGCCTTCGTGCCCATCTTCTTCGGAACGGCGCAGTCCACAGAGAAGGTGAGACGGCATGAGGACCCCTAGTGGCACCTGGGCGCCGGTGCAGCGGTAAGGCTAGCGTTTGGACCAGTGAAGCTGGTTATGATAAAAAAAAACTAAAAAAAAAACTAAAAAAAACCCCCAGCAGGCTCTGTGTTGCTTTTTAGTTTCCTGGGTGGGGTGTTTGTGATGATGTGACAGGTGGTGGGTTTGAGTCATGCTGCTCAGAATGAAATCTCATTAAGCTTTTCATCTCCTTCATTATTATTAAAGGGAAAATAAAAAAACAACATAGCATGCAGATATAAGCCACGGTTTGGCCATGCTGTTTATTTTCTCTCTATGTAAATGCCGTTAAATCATATTGTGCACATACCTGCACAGTGGGGGCTCGCTGCCCCCCACAGTCCTGCACCAAGTCCTTCACAGCTCAGCTCAAACTCATCAAAAGACTGGTTTAGCGACTAGTTGAGTCCTTAAGTAAAAACATTATGTACAAATCCATTTGAATATGAATGCTTGGAAACAAGCGGCAACCTGCCAGACCCGCGATAACGAGGCAAAGTTGTGCTTCGCACACTTCCTCTTCTGACGAGACCTTTTATATGGCAATGAGCAAACACAGTGAGGGATGAAATATGCACCCCCTCCCTGTCTTTATCTCGTGGAGACACACCACGACGCCAAGACAAAGGCTCTGCCTCATAGCAGCCAGGGGTTTAATTGTGGAGAGAGACAGATAAGAGAAATGAGGAGGAGGGGTGGGAACAATGTCCTTGCCCGTCTTAATAAAGCACAGAGCAGGCACCACTGGAGTTCAGAGGTGGAGCGTGGACCAGGTGGTTCCCCAGTAAGGACTGGAGCTGCAGTGATGGTACTCGGGCTGGGAGCAGAATTTCCTGCTGGGAGCAGTCGGTGGGAATATATTTATAAGACATTATAAGACTACCTGCATTTTACTACCAATTCCAGCCTTTCAAGGAACATCATGCTTTGCCCAGCAGATTTAGATCATTGAAAGGTATGTTAAAATAGGCCAGTCTGGGACTCATCAGAACAGCAGGCAGTGCTCATGTTAAAGAGAACCTGTTTTGAAACAGACAAACTTTTTACCATACAAACATGGAGGTATAGCAAGGAAACAGGAAATTGATGACAGATGCCCACATGTGTCAAATACCATTGAAGCTTGAACTGGAAAGAATCACATTAGTTCTTGTCAGTGCACAATCACCACATGCTGAACTTGTTGCCGCCATTTATACTGATTTATTTTCATTTGGATTATCTATGGAAAACAGATTGGAAAACAGGATTTTATTCAAAAAGCAGCACTACTAATATCTTCAATTTTACATTTTTACATTCTGTATTATTATGATGGAGTTTGTGAAGCCATGCCTTTGCACAGATACACCCAGAACACCAACACACCTTTTCTGTCTATTCTAAGGCGCTTTGGAAAGGAGTCAGTTATGATGTGTCAGTACTCTTTCTCTACAAAATGACTAAACTCAGACCTGATTTGCTCATAGAAGTTCTTTAAAACAGGAGTGTTTCCCAGTCCAAGAGATGAGTGACCCTCTGCACTGAATGTTTTTTTTTTCCTGTTCTAACACACCTGAAATGCTACACAGCTCATTAAGAGCTGGATAATTAGCCAATGAGTTGAGTTGTGGGTGTTAAAAACCAAAACAGTATGGATACCTATTAGTGGAGTGTAAGGCCCAATGGCACAGAAGGTTACAGAGACATTCAGAAAATTATAGAAAAACAAATGTAATATAAAACGGAAGCAAAAACATAAAAAAATTAAAATACACAAGTTTTTTTCAAAACACTTTACTGAATAGTTTAGTAGATAAAAATGAACAAAAAGTTATCAAAGGCACAGCCTGTTCTTGTTTGGTAAAAACGATATTGTATTGATCAATATACGCATTGATGCAGCGTTCAGTGCGTCAGTGATGGGGCCGGACAGCCTGGTGGGTCGGGCCCCGGCCGCGTTAGCTGAGGCCTGTGGTTGCCGTGTGACTTGCAGATGTTCATCCAGACGACCACACTGACTGTGTCGATGAGTCTGAGCGCGTCCGTGTCTCTCGGCATGCTCTACGTCCCCAAAGTGTACATCATCATCTTCCACCCGGAGCAGAACGTGCAGAAGCGCAAGCGTAGCTTCAAGTCCGTGGTGCAGGCCGCCACCATGTCCACGCACGTCTCCCAGAACTCGGGCGGCGACAAGCAGAACGGCGAGACCAAGATGGAGCCCGACCGCTTGCAGTAGCAGGTAATAACCCCACCCCACCCCCATCCCTCGTGTGGTCTTAAGCCGATTCAGAAGGGGTTTCGCTCCGACCAAAGCCTGGTGGCCGCAGCTCTCCTCTGGGGCAGTGCACGAGGACGAAACTCTGCAGACTGCGTGCAGATTTAGTTGATCTATCTTTAGGGCTTAATTAGCTGGGTTTAAAGGTGGGGTTGCACTGTCACCTCTCTGGAGATGATGTCATGCAGAGACTTGAGGGAAGGAGCTGTGAGGATAAAAATGCACCCCCAGTTGGAATGAAGGTGTTAGTGCAACCAGAACCAGGCTATTTACAGTTTATTCTAATGAACTGAGACATAAACATCGTCAATTAAAAAAGATTTTAGCTGTGAATATGGACCTTTAATACATACTGATACTGGCCAAAGCAGAACTCCTCCCACAATATGTGAAATAACAGTGCCATGGAGATGTGTGGTGCTCAGTCTCTTCCTTGTGGTGTGCTTTTTTGCAGCTAGGGAAACAGGAGAGGAACAATATTCCACATTCTATTGGCATTTTTCTCTTGGCACTGAAAAAGGGGTTGTTAGAGGATTTAATACTGTAAATCCTGTACGTAAGATGTCATGAATCTTCTAGTGAGCACACTCAAGCTTCTATATCCATAAGTAGAATATCACTGTTCCGTCTCTCTCTGTCTCTCTCTCTCTCTCTCTCTCTCTCTCTCTGTCTCTCTGTCTCTCTGTCTGTCTGTCTCTCTCTCTCTCTCCCTCTCTCTCTCTCTCTCTCTCTCTTTCCTAACCTTGGCTCTTTTAGTTGAATGTTCTGCCCTTTGTTGCTGCAGTGCATCCTGGGCTTTTCTCAGAGCTGAATATGTTGAAGCACATCTCTGCATCTCACGTGTTTCAGAACCTTTGGGGGGCAGGATCTCGGCTTGCATAAAAATTCTCAACGATTCAAATGGATGTATCCGTACTGTATGAATAACGTGCGTTGAATAAAAACCAAGGGAGTAAACCTGGGGGTAGAGTTGGGAAATACAAAGTAAACAACTAAAACACTTTATGTAGAGTACATTACATTTTAACACCAATATAATACCAACATACATACATACACACACACACA
>JAOXYF010000022.1:7492204-7532036 GCA_028565775.1 Sternarchorhynchus goeldii
TATGTATATTTATAAATATATAAACAGTGTGAGAGTGTTGAATTGTCATGCTGTAGAACACTTCACACTCCCCTTTCAGCAGTCATTCATCATGGAAAAGGGTAATTATCAAATAGTTTAACAGCCTTTTACCCGGAGAACATTGAGATCGTACATCATTTAACAGGTGGATTTTTTTAATTCTTTTGATCAAATATTAACCATATTGTTTTGGAATTTTGAAATAGGACACTGAATTCATTCAAACGATATTCAGTGTCTCTCCGGAAGAAAATGCTGTTTGGTTTACAGAGGAATCCAGACTAGTCAGTCTATTTCAGACAAGGAAGAGTTCGGGAGACAGGTCAAATGATGAAATACACGCTGAAATATGCGGAAAGAGAAAACCCACTGACCTGAGTAATACCAGCCGCAGAGCTCCTCTGCATTCTTTGCTGTTTGTTAGCTGTGGGTGTTGTTTACAAGAAAGAGACGTTATCCATGAAAAAACACATCAGTGGGTTGTTTTGGTTATATTATCCCAGGGCTGTTAGTGGTTGATTTTTTCTATATTTTGACCTCTGGTGCAAACTGGGAAGGGTTACCTTAGGCTCATGTGAACATTTTCATTATGACATCCAGGTTGGATTAGCCAGTTAAACACCGTTATTTTATTTTAACCTCAATTTGTGCATTTTAAGCATTCTCTGTTTAACACTATACATCAAAGAAGAGTAATCACAGTCACATAACACAGTCACAGTCACGTAACACAGTCACAGTCACATAACACAGTCACAGTCACAGTCACGTAACATGAAAATCTGGGGTTAATCTGGGAAAATCTGGTTAATATAGTTACAGTGACTTCACTGCTTGGTTATATTACATGTTATGATGGCACAGTACGATGAAACAAGCAACACTTTTATTGTAAAGTAATATATTATTTTATTTCTTGCATTAAAAAATGTGTCATTTGGGCCCCATCAAAGTAACTGCATTGACAGGCCATGTGTTTTTTTATGTGCGTAACAGCAGGTGTGGCAGAGCGAGGTTGGTTAGCAGCAGAGGAAGGGACGCCTGAGACCAAGGGAAACATCAGCGCTGCTGCAGGTCCTTGATTTCCACATCAGACAGCTAGGGGGAGTGCTTGAGCGCCCCGGCTACGAAAGCATCAAAGCTGTGATGAAGAAGGAACCTTTTCTGACCAGATCCTGAACTGTTCTGTGAAAAGTCTGGATGTTTTCAAGAGAAAGACTTTTTTTTGACATTTCATGCTTACTTTTGTTACCGGAAAAAAAGGAATGAGGGCAATGTTAATAGTAAGCTTATAGTGGAGTGGCATGTTTGTGTTTTCATGCACCTGTGAGCAGCAGGACACCTGTAGAATCCATGCTGATGTTTGTGAACTCCCGTAATATGAGATTACAGGTGTGGACAGGCAGTGAAGTGAAATTGTCACTAGTCTGGTGTTAAAAATCCTGTATTGTCTTAGACTTCCCAGCTATCCAAAGCAACTCAGACTATATAGTATTGGTTTAAGATCTTCAGCAGATTAGGCACATTGGCACATTTACTTATTAACATGAGTTAGTTCAATGTAACTTGTTTAATTAGTACTGAAAGTAGCCCTATTCAATGAAATGATATATTATGAAATTTTGATTATTGCAGTATTCGTTTTTTCTCTTAGCTTATACACACACACACACACACACACACACACATATGTGTGTGTGTGTGTGTGTATTTATATAAGTTGGTGCTCTTTTTAAAACTGCTCATTTGAGACAGCATTCGTCCATTCATTCTGAATTAAAGCCATTTAACCCAATATTTTCTAGTTTATTTATTTTCAACATATGCATAGAATAGCCAAAATTATTATTATGTTATTTTTCTTAGCACCATGAATGTATTTCTTATAGTATTATAGAAGCTGGTGTCAATGGTAGGACTGTATAATTACATGGGTTTTGTACTGTAAATATAGGAATCTAAGAAAATCGAGTGGGTCAGTATGGTACTATGTACTTTGTGTGTTATGAAACAAATGTTTACTTTCAGTACAGAAAATTGCTTGCATGGGATTTAATATCTTGCTATTCTATTATATGTTCAACAGAGAACAAGGAAAAAAACTTAGTTTGTTGACTGTATTTCTATATGACAAAGTTCCAGACATCATCTCTAATTTTGGAACGTTGTCAGTCTGAGCTTTGCACAGATAATTGAACATTTCTCCTTTTGCTCAGCTTGCAAAGTGACATGGTGGCATTACATTACATGACATTACATAACATTACATTGTGTTACATTAACTGGAAACACAGCACCACATTCTTTGTTTGTCTTGTTCCAGTGTTAACTCAACTGAAGTTGGTGGTTTTAATCCAACCTACTTTGTATTTTGTTAGCTGAGTACTGAATAATCATAGAATACATTTGTATTTTGTTAGCTGCATACTGAATAATCATAGAATACATTTGTATTTTGTTAGCCGAAGCATCATGAAATAAATTCCATACCAGCCCAATTCTTCCAGTTTTGTCTAAAGACAAAAGAACTTGATTCTGTTGTTTTTAAATGAATGTCTCTGGGATCTCTATGGTGTTTACCGGGGAGGGAGGGGGTGTCACATTTTTCTATTTGTTACAAATGTAGTTCATCCTCATTCTGCCCCCTCAGTGTTTGCTCTGCAGCTAAGTGTCTGACATAGCTACAGCTAAGTGTCTGACATAGCTACAGCTAAGTGTCTGACATAGCTACAGCTAAGTGTCTGGCGTAGCTACAGCTAATTCAACAACACCAGGTGCTGTTAACTGTAACAATGACCACTTCTTAGACTTGGTATTCTAAAAAAGAAATAGGGCTTTGTCTCAAAAAAACATTTTTATTCCACCAAAAGCTAAATGTCCGGAGGCCCTCAGTGATGTAAAGGATAGTAACAGTTTATTTTATTGATGTATTTTATTTTTTTCATCTCAGTTTCCAGTGGTTAAGTGATTTTCAGCTACATTTTTATAGCAGGTGTATAACCTGCCATCTGCCTTTTCCCAGCTACCCTGATTAGCTATTAAATCATACGTGAGTCTGAGAAAGACTCACCCAGTCCTACTCACTACACCCCAAACAGAGGAGCCAGGAACCTCTTCCTCCCCTCATGCATGTTGAACGGGACGTCATATTTTTGCTTCAATCATATTGTCTCAGCATAAATATTAATGAAAATAAAAGGGAATTATTCTGCCTGTTTTACATAACTCCCTGGAGCCTGCTGTGCTGTTTGCGTATGTAAACGGAACATGAATCAGTCGTCAAAAGCAGTCTTTCTCTCTCTCTCTCCCTCTCCGTCTGTCTCTCCTCCACTGTCGCTATGTGTGGTTTTACACAGAAAGCAAGGTCTGCTCAAGGCATCTCTGCATATATAACACATTAAATATAGATGGGAGACACTTGGCTCTACATACAGATAGGCTGGCATAACCAAGCAGATGACTAATTAGGGAGCTGAAGAAGGTGCAGGCTCCAGTCCTCCTATGAGCAACCAATTCCTTAAAGGGATACTTCACCACAAAACACTAGCACTGCTAACAAAGAACATAAAGACCACAAGCAAGCAAAGACCTGTTAGCATTCATCTATAGATGTTTTATTATTAAATGGTTCCCTCTGATTTTTTTTTATTCCATAGCTATATTGGTACATTCAGGTATTGTTTTAATAGCAACAAACACCCATGCAATACTCTTGATCTGACAGCAAGTGTCAGTGTTTAAAAGTTAGCTTTTACCCTGAAGAATACAGATCTTTAAACATGGGTCACATAATGAAGTGATTCATTATGTGAGAAGATGATGTACAATTTCTAAAATTATACAACATTTTACATTATTTAATTTTGTTTAAAAAACATTTCAGCAAGGGTCAAGTAAGGTCTTTGTAAAGCTGATGTATATCACTTTTAATGCCACTTTGAAGAGAGATTGTAAGGGATGGCTGTTCAGTTGGTGAAAATTATTGGGAATACAACAAATCTTAATAGATGCACAGTGTATTGTAGGGAGTTGGTTGTGCCATCTGGTTAAATACTGCCACCTTGTGTGTGATAAAAGTAAGACATCTAAAAGAGATAATACACTAGCAATTCTGAACAAGAGAAGTAAAAAAACAAAACAGATAAAAAAAAAACCTAAAGTAACTCGCAAAAAAATGCCCTGACCTAAAATAATGAACATACTAAATGAATATAATAATAAATGAATTAATAATGTACCAGACAGCAGAAACAACATAAATACAAAAAAATGAAGGAGAAGAGAAACAGAAACAACAAGTATTAAAGGAAAACACGTGACAGAAACGATCACGGAAGTACAAGCTCAGGAATAATAAACCCCGGCTCTGTGAGTACAATGTCAACTCTGGTCATCAGGACTGGATATTCAAGTTATCATAACACATTTTGTCTTTATGACTGGATTCAGTCATATAACCTGACTAAATGACTTTTCATTTCATTTCATTCTGACTAAATGGCTTTTCATTTCATTTCATTCTGATAGAAGTTGACTGTAAAATCTAAAGCAGTACACTGGGATTAAGAGCATATGGGCAATCACTACATAAACTTTTCACTCAGTCAGTCACACACAACACACACACACACTTAAGGAAGGAGAGAATACCACCTGTGGGCAATCAGAAAGTGTGTATGGTTTCTCAGTTATTTAAATAGTAAAAGCCCAAAGTGAGAATTGTCCAATAGTAATGTTTCTTACCTAACGATTTGAAAAACCTAGCTTTTTGGAGTACTTTGCTGCTATTTAAACTACAATAAATTAAAACTTTCAGGTGTATCAATACGATTTCAGATTTTACACCTCTTAAATAAAAGAAATTCAATGATTGATTGTCTATTGATTATTGAATATTACATATAAAACTGCTAATATGTTAGGTTTTGCGAAATTCTGTATCATTAAAGTCGGTATTGCTTAATATAATTCATTCAAATATTTTTGGTAAAAAATACTATTTCCCCACTCGGTTAGATTCTCCTAGAACTTTCTTTAGTATACACTACAGCCTAAAGAAAACACACCTACCTTGACTTCTAGACGCGCCCTTCTTCGAGTGAGGAAGTCATCATCAAAACCGCTTCCTGCTTCCTGCATTAAACATTCCGGTGTTTCTATGCGGTGATTGAGTGTACAGGTTTTCAAATATTTATGAATTATCATGGCTACTACCACCACTGCCTCATCTACAGAACCTCCAGGGTTAGAAACACAACGACGAGAAATCGAAAGCTTACTCCAGAAGTATGACCTCAGTGTTGGGGATAGTTGGTGAGTAAGGCTCTCGCTCGGAGATAGCTAGGCACTCACTCAGTTAAACTCTACGACAGTCTTAACTGCTGAATTATCTAGCTGGCTGGCTGCCTGTCCGTAGTTTGCTATACAGGTTACTCAGTTATTGGCAAATTTGCTGTGGTTTTTGTGCGCACAGATAATGGCACTGTAAACTGACGATTTGCCTCATGTTGCTAGCTACTTAGCATAAGGAATGTTTAGCTAGCCTGATAGCTTGTGACATTTGGTGATTTTGATTTGCACAGTTAACAAGCAGGCTAACGTTATTTAGGGAGCAAACAATGAACAGCTCTAAAAAAACTTATGGTAGATCACATGAAATTGTTGGTGTGCCCGAGGGTAGATTTGTTAGAACTGGAAGCGAAGCAGTCCTGTTAGCTAGCTAGCTAACTTTCTAACTAGTTAAGTCTACCCGTTGTTTTAAAAATGCAACATGTAGTTATCTACACCTTTCAGGTGTGAAGAGGGACCTCAGTGGATGACAAAAGTGGGCTAGACTTTTGCAACGCTGCTCACCGGGACAAAAATGGTTAATTGCGTATTTGTAATGGAGGTGGCTAGACCTAAACCCTTATCAATCCTATCTAGCTGTGCATCCCTTTTTGAGTTTCAGTGTGCGCTCGTCAGTTGACGTAGCTAGCTGGATCAGTTTCGTTTTGTAGGGATCGCTTGGAAGAGAAGCGAAGGTGCCAAACGGGCTCGTTTTGTCCGTGCAACGTGAACTTGCGCGGTGGTGTCACGTGCACCGCGCCTTGTTTACATTCCAGGGCTCCTTCCTTAAAGTTCATTAAAGCTTCTTTTCAAACATCGTTTTTTTTAAGCTACATGGCATCCCTGAGTTGTTCTGTACTGTACAGATATGATTCTGCATATACATACATAAACAAGTAAATTAAATTAACGAATATTTGCCATTTTAACTAAATACAAACGCTGAATGTAGATGTTGTGAATGTGAGTTACGCTAAACTTGAACGTCGGCCATCAATGCAGGTATCTAGTGGGAAGTAGATGGTTTAACTTATGGAAGGAGTACGTGAAGACCGGAGATCAGAATGCTCCTTCTTTTCCCGGTCAGATTGATAACACCGAACTCTATGAGGGTAAGTATCAGGAAAAACGAAGAATAATTTGTTTCAGAAATTATGTAGATGCTGTGATTGCTGTAGATGCACTGATTAAACCGTAACCACATATTTTATGTAGCGGCAGATATGTACGTTATCCTTATGAGTAAATCAGGATGCATCCTATAGTGATAATACGTGTCTACCAATATCAGTATTGTTAACAGACTCAGAAAGCTCTTAAAATTTTCTTACTGAATCCTGATACATCTGACCCCACTCGTCAGCCAATGAGCAAGCATCATGTTTCACATCGCATTAAACTGATGTGTAGGGAGTAGGCTGTCTCCCATCTGCACATTTTAGACAAAACAATATTGATGGGAATCATAGAACCACAACTATGCAAATAGTTCTCCCTTTGTTGACATCCATTGTTATTTACATCCTTCTTAAATGGGGCATGATCAAAAAGCAAAACAGATATAAATGTATTGCTTAAATTCTTCCCTTTTGCAGTGTTTCTAAATCCTATCTTCAGGCAGGTATCAATAAAATATGTCCTCACCCAATAAATCTGTACCAAGATTTCAGTGTTCCTGTTGGCTTTGCTGAGGTGTGTTGGGATTTGGGATAATGAAACGGACATAGTTAAATCCTAGACATTCTCTGTGTTTCATCCTCTGGTGTGTGCAGACTTAGACTCGTACCGGCTGAAGGAGAGACTGATAGAAAACGAGGACTTTGTCCTGGTTCCAGCAGAAGCCTGGCGTAAGTTGATGTCCTGGTATGGCTTGGTGGATGATCAGCCTGCTTTGGAAAGAAAGGTAAAATAGGAACCAACTATGAACCTACAGCCTGCTCACACTACATGATGTTTACAGTGATTTCATTGTAGTTGGGGGCACCCAGGAAATTTACAGGTTGGATTATTTAAGTTCTGCAACCTACAGATATAACTATGGAACACTGCTATTCCAGAATAATAGTCTCATAGCACATGAGTGGGTAAAATTAATTAGAATTAGTTGTCCATCCAGCTCTCAGGGACCACCAGCCAGTCCAGGTTTTGTTCCAGGTCTGAACATGCCATCAGAGGTTCCATAACCTGGTTCAGATGTTTGAGATGCTGGAGAAGAACGAAAACCTGGGTTGGCTGGTGCTCTCCTGGAGCTGCATGGAGAAATCCCGCAATATGAATATTGTTTGTCTTTAGGATTTGTGTAATGGAGGCAGTTGAAAGAGTTCTGTTGGTTTGCTTTGGGTCTGAGTGATAGACCCAGATTGCCAGGCTAAAATGTGTGTTGTCAAGAAAGTGACAAGCTGTGTTAAATTTGAGTACTTTAACCCCTTTTCCAGGTTGTTGACCTTCCAAGCACAGTCAAAGTTGAGATCTACCCTGTGGAAGTCTTCCTCTGTCTCCATAGCAACATGGACAATGTTGTGACGGCTCAGTTCAGCCGAGCTGACACAATACGTGAGTGAAGCAGCTCTTTTTGGGAATAGTTGTTAAAATTATATTTAAACAAATTGCGTACACTGGTTATCGCATTAAGCCTATTACATGTGCACTCTTTCAAAACCTCCTAGTTACTGACAGCGATGCTTCTATATAAATGCTATGAAGGTCATACGTATTAGCACAGTGCTGCAAGGTTCATTTAATCGTTAGTCATATTAACATGATTGGTATGTCTGTATCTTTAAAACACTGTTTCTCAGTCCACATTTTTTGCTTTATCTCACTCACCAACGTAACCATGCCAGCTGTTCAGTGTTCTTGATTGCCTGGTTGAGGCATTAAGGGAGGAGGACCAGAGCAAAAATGTAGACCATCCAGGGGTTTGTGTGGATTGGGCTGGGAGCCACTTTGTATGCTGCTTTCGGAGGTATGACATAAGGTGCCTGGCACATTAATGTTGTACTTCAAATGCACTGGAGGAGTCCTGGGTGTGGCTCTGTGACACATTCTCTTAGGAGTTTCTTAATGTAGTACTTGGGTCACCCACTTCCAACTATTTCTTTCTATTTGTTCCACGTCAGCACTCTGCAACCAGGTAAACAACAGCTGGAATTCCTTTGCTCAAATGTTTTGTGTACCCAACAGATGTGTGGACTCAGTGGGTTTAACCAGGAGTGCATTAAGACCCTTTCCCCTACACTAGCTATTTCAGCAGGGCAATAAAAATGTGTGAAGCATGTCATAAATCCATGAAAAGGCTTTTCGTGTGGAGCCTGATGCCTACAGGTACCCGCTGGTATCATTAGCCCATCTGCAGATGTTCAGTGACTGATTCATCAGTGATGGCTGCCTGAACAAAGCATGTCTGGATGTGGTGTTGGAGTAAAATGGGGTTGAATAAACCATTCTGGGTGGGCTCTGGGCTAAGAAGGATATTTCCGAATGACCCTTTTATATTTAGCATCTAATTAAGGTCCGCAGAATTAGGTGAGAAGCCCCTCAAGCCAGTTACTGGCCAGCTGGGTGTGTAGTATGACAATTCTGTATTACAGCCCACAGTGGGTCAGATTTTCAAGTGTGTGTGTGTGTGTGTGTGTGTGTGCGTGCGTGTGCGTGTGTGCGTGTGAGATAGTTAGCATTCAAAAGATGATCCAGAAGCAGTTTGATGTTCCTGATAACGCTGAACCCAGGCTGTGGATGAAGAGCTCCGACACCAGCTGTGACAGGCTGCGCAATATTCACATGACCGTCGTCGACTCCTGCCTTGCCTCCGGCATGGTAATCTCTCTCTCTCACACACACACACACACACACGTCTGCATACTCCATAAACATCATCACACATGCTCTCACTCAAGTTCGCCATATGGACCATCTGTTCCACCACAAAAATACTGAGTGATTCTCCTCTACACCAGCTACCTTGTAATATCGATATGCTGTTTAGATTTGTTTTGTAAATGTAGTCCAGATACATTTGTCAGTCAGTTGGGTTTTGGTAGGAGCTGGTAGGTACTGATGAAAATACAGTGTTAACTGCTGCACTCTGGCATGAGGGTCATTTGAGGTCTGCGTGCATATGCATGCATGTGTGTGTGTTTAACTATGCGTGCATACACGTGTGCGCATGTGTGTATTCCTGGGCCTGTACAGGCTTGTGTGTGTGGGGATGTGGGTGTGTATGGGTGGGTGTGTCTGTCTGTCTGTGTGCGTGCGTGCGTGTGTGTGTGTGTGTGTGTGTGTGTGTGTGTGTGTGTGTGTGTGTGTGTATGGACTGACATGTACAGGCATATGAGCGAGTGACTGGCTTTGTTGTGTGTGACTCGCTCTGCTCACTCTGCAGACAGTGATTATGGAGATACGGAACCCAGACGGCACCTGGCCCAGCTCCAGACCCCAGATTATGTGAGTGAACCCGCACGCTCACCTGCACACACTGTTGGCCACAACTCCGGCCTTTGTTTGTACTGTTCTCAGTTCAGTTCCACCACTAGACAAGAATCTCTCACTCCTGGAACCACAGTCACTGTTCAGCATTTAGTTTTATTTACCGTAACAAGTTTGGTTCAGGTTGGCAGGTGTTTGCTAGAACTTGTATGGGTGGAGAATAGGGAAAACTCCAGTCTTCATGGCAGGGCGACAGACACTGTATTGTAACCACATGACTTCCAGAAAGGTTATGGATGGAGGGGTCTTGGGGGGGGGGGGCGGTAACCTCAGAGCAAGCATTCAAAAGCAATAGCGCCAAAGTCACTGGTTAATGTTCTGCTCACATGTAAACAGCAGCTTTTACTTCACTGTTACGGCTGTTTAAACAGCCGGTCGGTGGAGTCCAAGAAAAGTTGGAAGCAAATTCTGAACCTGGTGGAATGAGACCAGATCATCATGAAATAGTCTCACATTCACACCAGGAACAAAAGGCCTTTATCAGAAACTGGTTTTGCTTGTGTAAAAATGTCATGCCTACGACCAGTGTGAGAAATGGTCATCAAAAAAAAAGCAAGTTTTGATCTGAAATGTTGATAATGATAAAAAAAAAAACAAAAAAACTAGCACTCTTGGAACTGTGTGTGTGTGTGTGTGTGTGTGTGTGTGTGTGTGTGTGTGTAGGAGGAACTCCGTGGAGGAGCAGGATGCGTATCGTGGGCAGCCTGGAGTGTGTGGCCTCAACAACCTTGGCAACACCTGCTTCATGAACTCTGCCCTACAGGTCAGAAGTCATAGGTCATGCTCTATATCACACTTTTATTAGGTAAAGGAAGAAACGCTGATTCAGCATGAATGCTTTATTTACTTAATGTTAATTAACATTGATTTGGACTCTATGCTGTTTACTTTTTGGGCTTTTAGATTCACTGGAGGCTCATTGCTCAATACAGTGGTAGTTCATTTGCAGTTTGAGTGCATCTCATCATATGTTTGGTCTATGACTTTATAATAATATGAAATTAATCTAATATTGACTGATTTGTTTTGTGAGATTATCATAATTTCCAAGCACATAGTGCTGGCTCCCTTTTTTGGTTTGCTTAGCCATGTTGGGATTATTGGTGTAGACACATTTGATTTATCCAAAAGGTTCATTTTACTGTGCTTGTATGACAAGCCATGTGGAGTAAACAGAATCCGTCTCTCTCTCTGTCTGTGTCTGTCTCTCTCTCTCTCCCCCTCTCTCTGTCTTTCTCTCTGTCTCTCTCTCCTTCTCTCTCTCTCTGTCTGCCCCCCCCCCCTTCTCTCTCAGTGTCTGAGCAACACGCCGCCACTGACCGAGTACTTCCTGCACAGTTCGTACCTGGACGAGCTGAACTTCACCAACCCTCTGGGCATGAAGGGTGAGATCGCTGAGGCCTTCGCAGACGTCATCAAGCAGATGTGGTCGGGGAGACACTACTCCGTGATGCCCCGGGTCTTCAAGGTGGACGCCGCTGTGCAGCACTGCATGCTCAAACTGAATCATCATGCATCTTTTCTGTTTATTAGTCTTATTGTTTGTATTCTTCTATTTAAAATTAACATCAAATATAGACATTTGAACAGTCAGATGGCAATCAACTATTTAAATATTTCCTTTGCGACATGGTAGTTACAAGAGTGTAATGCACTGTTGGAATAGGTAAGGTACATTTATATAGGTGCCACACTATCATTACCACATGCTGTCCACTGGGGGGCAGTATTTTGCCTCAGGCGATCTGTCAGGGTGACACACATGGAGTGTCTCTAGTTTGGTATTATTGTTGGTCCCTTTTATAAGCCTTAAATATCAGCTGTTGCTGCTCAGCATGTATCCGGTCCAGTTTGGCATGTTTATCCAGGGTTACGGGTGTCTTGAGTCATACTTTCATTGCTATCACCCATGTGCAGATGTTTTTGAGTGTGTTGTGCACGGGAGCGCTTTACGTGTGTGTGTGTGTGTGTGTGTCCACAGACCAAGGTGGGGCATTTCGCCTCCCAGTTCCTGGGCTATCAGCAGCACGACTCCCAGGAGCTGTTGTCCTTCCTGCTGGACGGCCTACACGAGGACCTGAACCGCGTTAAAAACAAGGAGTACATTGAGCTCAGGGACGCCGCGGGCCGGCCGGACCAGGTGACCCCCCACCGCCTCCGGCTTCCCGCGCCCGTTAGCGTGCGCTGGTCTGCAGAGATGCACGCGGATAGACAGGATGCAGAAATGTGTTGGGAAAGTTAACATTAAACATTAAAGCGACTACATTTCGATGACGGAAACAATTCCGAATCCGTGCTCATATCATGCTCGTGGGGTGCCGCCCTGGGTAGCTTTGTAATCTTGTGTTATTGCTGAATGACACCTTCATGCCTCACTTCAAAGAGTGAAGCTCACGCTCTGCTTTGTAAATTATGTAGTTTATTGTTCTCAAACAGGGATTTTTTTTACTCCACCACACCTACATATAACAGCACATCACATGACAGTAGATACATACTGAGGTGAGATTCCCTACATCAGTAGCAGTGTTCTGAAGTTTGTTGGCGTTTCTTATAAAGCTCTTCTCTTCTCACACCATATCTGTTGTGGAAGAATTAATATGGGGAAGGAGAGAGAGATTTTGTGGGATCATGCACGGAGCACTTCTGGGACTCTGATGTTTGAGGTTTAATGGGAATCTTCACGCATTTCCAGGAAGTAGCTGAGGAGGCGTGGAGGAACCACAGGCGGCGGAACGACTCTGTGATTGTGGACACGTTTCACGGGCTGTTCAAGTCCACGCTGGTCTGCCCGGAGTGCCACAAGGTGTCCGTGACATTTGACCCCTTCTGCTACTTAAGTGTACCACTGCCAGTCAGTAAGGAAAGGGTCATGGAGGTGTTTTTCGTTTCCATCGACCCTTTGGCCAAACCTGCGCAGGTAAACATCCTCACAACTCCTGTGACCTGTGGACTTTTCCTTTCCTTATGAAATGTTGACTTGCATAACAGTGACAGAGAAGTGGGAGCTTCTGTGTTTCCTGCTGCTGAACCTCTTCTCTTGCTTTGATATATTAAGTTATTACAAAATTGGTGTCTTGCTAAAAAGATCAATAACTTCTCCTGGTCTCTCTCTCTCTCTCCCCCTCCCTCTCTTCCTCTCTCTCTCTCCCTCCCTCTCTCCTCCCAGCACCGGGTAGTCGTCCCTAAAGCTGGCCTCGTGTTTGACTTGTGCACTGCTCTCTCTCAGGCCACACATGTCCCTGCTAACCAGGTGAGAGCAGCACCTTTCCATGAGCATGCTGGACTACGTTCTGGTGAAGTCTGCTAGCATCTGTTAGCAGGCTTATTTCCACAGGGCAGAAAAATACACGACAGAAGTGTTTTAAAGGCAATGAAACAGTTTATTTTGCTGTATTAGAAGAAAATGAAACTTTTCATGAAGTCGAGACTTATGAGATTCCTTTGTATGCATGTGTGTACACGGTTCTCCATCAGATATTAGGACAGTGGTGTGTTTGAACGGTGTGTTTAATTCTCCCTGGCATTTCTCCCTTGGCTCAGATGGTCGTGGCAGATGTGTTCAACCATCGCTTTTACAAGATCTACCAGGCTGATGAGGCTCTGAGCTGTATACTGGACAGAGATGACATCTTTGTGTATGTTTTTCTTTTAATCGGCAAACACGCCTCGTCACTTGTCCCACTAGCACACTGGTTATTTTTGGGGGCAAATTTTTTCCTCATTCCTTTGCACAAGTTTTCTTGACATTTCGCACATTTGTGGTGACATGGGTGAGTCAGCACAACTGGAACCATGATATCTGAAATCATCTAATGAAGCCTTTAAAGATCTGTTTCTTCTCCTGTAGCTCAGTTTGGTAGAAGACACTACATATCGGCCCCCTTAAATACAATTAGACTACTTTGCCTAACTTGTAAGTAAATACAGATGTCCTTCTGTAGCTCACCTGGAAGAGCAGGTACCAGGGAGAGCGAGGGACGTCATGCTGACGTTACAAATACTGTAACTGTATGTAAATGTATTTTATAACAAACAAACAAACTATTTAGTTGAGTCTTTCAAGTACCACTCAAACAGCTGATGTTTTATTATACACATGACATGTATAATAAAAATTACTACAATGTCCAACTAAACCAGTTAAAATACCAGTTTAGACAGATGTTTTTTCTTTTATGGAGTAGGAAATAAACTAAAATCGAGACAAATGTCAAACATAGTAAACTGTCATATGCAGTCTTATATGCAGCTTCTGATGAAGCAAGAGGAGAGATGTTGCTGGATTGAGTTAATCAGGCTGCAGGCCTCACCACACCTACTGGATAATACATCTAAACGGTTATATTCATACCATCCCACACCCAGCTAATATAACCCTGCCACCTATGATTATTCATGCCGTTAGATCCATTTGTTTATGTAAACTGAGCTTTCCTACCCGTTCAGAAGCTGGGCATCATGCCAGCGTACTTGCAGACATGGCCTTGTGTGTAATTGGGCTGTTGGGCTGTGTTCACACAGGTACGAAGTGAGCAGCAGCAGTGAGGAGCGGGAGGAGGACGAGGAGGTGCTTCTGGCCGTGTACATGCGCGAACGCTCCCACTATCGCGACTACGGCTCTGGCGGCACTTCTTACAGCACCACCCTTTTTGGCCACCCGCTCCTCATGAGCCTGTGGAGGAGCCAGTGCACCCGAGAGGGCCTCTACCAGATCCTCCTCCAGCGGCTAGTGTGAGTGCCTCCTGTCTAGCCCTGCCTGCAGCTCTTAAAAAAAATTATTTTTAAAGTAAATAAATAAAAAGCGAAAGGTCGCCTGCTTGAGATGAGAAAGCATGAAGTGAACGGGTTTAGCTGGACAGAAAGAAGCTTTAGAAAGAATTTATGATTTCATTAGAACTTCCTCTGAGCATAGAGCAGGTGGAGCGGATGGAGTAACGTGCCTCAGCTGTTCCATGTTGCGCTCCAACCCGAGGGAACACATTAGGGGAATCCAGACCCGTTTGGCCTGGAGAGCCTGTCTGGCAAAGTTCAGTGATTTTTCTCTACTTGAGCTGCTCCTGTAACAGAAAGATTCAGAAATGTTTGTTCAGACGTAAGGCTGTCCTGTATCAGAGTTCAGTCTGGAATCGCATTAGGCCACAACAGATTGGAGATGAATCAGGTGTTAGTGCTGACATGTAGATGTGAGTCAGTGGTCTGCAGAAGCTTTTGGAGCTGGGAAGTGTTGAGAGGTTTAGACATTTTGTGGCTTTGGAGCACAGTTTAATCAACCTCCAAAGGTGAAGCAAAAATGGATTCATCACGTCTCCTTGCAGGCGATACGTTCGTCAACCAGATCCTGAGGAACTGGAAGAGGAAGAGGAAGATGAGAATGAAGATGAGAATGATGAAGATGAGTTATATAAGAATCAGTCCAATGGAGTGGGTGGAGGTAACATGTTGCATGATCTCATTAAACAAATGGCACATAACAGTTATTTGTTTGTTGTGTTTTGCCCTTTATGTGTCATTTCATCCATAAACACATTTGTCTTTCTTCACGACCACAGATGAGGTTGAGGAAGAATCGAAGGAGGAAGGTCCATCCAAGGGAGAAGAGGGCTCTCAGTGTGAGAACGCTCAGAGTGATGACGCTCAGAGTGATGGACAGAGCAACGCCCAATCAGAAGCGAGTCCCAGCTGCGAGGGGAAGGAGAAAGCAGAGGAGGAAGAGTCGAGCAGCGAACCAGACAGGGGTAGTAGCACAGAGGAGGGCCAATCAGCTTGTGGCAGCACAGACAACAACTCCCAGGATGGCACTGATGGGGAACAAGGTGCGGTGGAGGCCTCTGGGAAACGGGAAGATGACAATGAAGAAGATGGGGAGGAGGCGGAGCCCATTGCTCAGGCCAGTAAGAGGCCAGCGGGTGGGCGGGCCCATGCTGAGAAAAGGAAGAAGCCACTCTTCACCATCCAGGTTGTGAACTCCAACGGCACGACAGAGAGAGGGATGGGAGATGGAAGCAGTGCCTTCTCCTACAGCAGTGAGTATTAACAGAACTCCCAATATCCCCTGCTTCAGTTATGACACTACCACTGTTAGTACTATAATATTGCATTAGTAAAGTAAGAGTACATAAGAATGCAGAGTATTTCCAGCAATTACTGCAGCATTACAGTCCTGAGGTGGAATCTTTTTATTGGCTTTTTGTGTTTTTAACACTTACGGTACAGTGGACGGGGGGGATGGGGGCTTTTACTCAGAGATGCTTTGTAGATGTGAAACCATGGCTGACATCAAAACATTGATTCCAATGCATAACTGAGCAGTGAGAGAGGAAACCAGCAAGGAGGGCTGAGTGTTCTGAGCATTCGTGTCATGCGGCTTGTCCTTCACAGCTCAGCTGTATGTGGCTATTGACTGGGACCCTGACATGAAGAAAAAATACTACAATGAGAATGAGGCAGAGGTAAGTGACTCCAGTTCAGACGTGGGACGTTGTCGGCGGAACCCTTTCGCCCGAGGTCCTCGACTGGAAGGTCGTAAAATGGAGCTTCCCGGTTAAAGGTGCATGCAGCGTTTTCCCCAGATCTGTTTTTCCTCGTGTACAGAAATACGTGAAGGACCAGAGCATGGATGTGGCCCAGCAGCAGAGCACCGTGCAGCTGCAAGCGTGCATCGAGCTCTTTACCACGGTGGAAACGCTCGAGGAGGAAAATCCCTGGTAAACCCCTCAACCTGCATTAGCAACCGAGAGCACTGAATACTCAGTACAGTTGAGCAGGGAGCCCTCGGCCCCACGGTCTTCAGGCTGTGGACCCTGAAGACTGGGTTGGGAATGTTGTAGTTCATAAAGGCTGGGTCTTACTTCACACAATATATTAGATATTCTGACACTTTACAGTGTACTTCACCAACTCGTACATGACGAAATACCACGCATTATCTGGGGGGGAAAAAAAGAGAACACGGAAAAGCCCACACAGGAGCAACATGACCACAATTTTCTTAGAAAAATGTTCCCACATTGGTTTTTGCTCTTGATTTTGACTGTAGCCTGGTGTTAATGGGTGGGACTTCAGTCTGCTCACATGGCCCCTCCTCTTCTGCTGGACAGGCCAGGCTGCAAGAGCAGAGTGGAAAATCGAGTCTTTTATCCAGTTGAACACTTACATTTATGTGGCGCTACCTGTTCAACCAGGCTGTGTTCTTTCTAAGAGGGTAACCTTAACACCACTGAATGGGGTCCTTGACTCTGTAAATGAATGGGTTCTTTAGGTACTGTCCAACATGTAAGAAGCACCAGCTTGCGACTAAGAAGTTGGATCTGTGGTCTCTTCCTGAAGTGCTAATCATCCACCTGAAACGCTTCTCCTATACCAAGTACTCCCGCGAGAAACTGGACACTATCGTTGAATTCCCTCTGAGGTTAGCACAAGTGTGTTTATTTTCTTTCCTACACAAAGCTTTCAGAAGAACAATGGAATTTAATCTAGAAGTCATTAGACTATAGACATTGATGTCTATGGTAAAACAAACAAACAAACAAAAACAACACTATGGTGTCCTGTCTTGATCTTGCATCCCATCATGTATTCCAGACACCTGGACTTCTCCAAGTACCTCCTGAAGAAGACTGGAACGAACTCTGAGCCTCCCAGCAGATATGATCTGATTGCTGTCTCAAACCACTATGGGGGACTCCGGGACGGACACTGTACGCTGTATTCATTTTAAATGCCCTCTTAAAGGAATTGTTTGTGTTGGTGCTTGGTTGAATTGTCCCTTCGTGAATGTTCTTCAGTCAGAAATGACAGATAATGAGCTATAATTCCCAGCAAACAGGTCTTGAAACTTTTGTTTGTTTTTTGTTCTTGCTACCCAGACACCAGCTATGCTCAGAACAAGGACAATGGCCAGTGGTATTACTTTGATGACAGTAAAGTGACTTGTGCACATGAAGAACAAATTGTGGTAAAAATGTATTTTATACTTACACAGTTTGCTTTCATCTGTCGGTGTTGAACTCTATATCTTACACTAGATGAATTGGGTATTGTGTCATCCACCATCAACTATAGTTTTCATTCTTTTATTTGAATGTAGAAATCTGCAAGAATTATAGCAGCCACAGAAACTACATGATGTTAATATTGATATTGACAATATATATTGATTTTTAAATCTAATGTACAACTGAATTCTGTCATTTTGTCTGGTTGAAACATATTGGTCAGACATGAATATCGGAGGGTTGGACACAGTTGTTCCTTGACTATTCTGGTTTTTGATCTCAATGTCCTGACCTTTTGACTTTAGGATGGATATGGGCCAGGGTTTGATAGTATTTGCTACTTCCTTTTTGTCAAGATCAGGATTTTCAGTAGTTCAGGAGAAGGATCTAACATAGCATAAAGTAAAAATCTCAAAGTAAATAGATTCCCTCTATTCCTCTCCCTCTGTTTCAGACAAACGCTGCATATCTTCTGTTCTACCAACGCCAAGACAAGATCCGCCAGCCCACTCTTCCCCCTCCCCCTGACAACCATGTGACGTCCTCCAACCATGACGGACTGGGCGGAGCCATGGAGCTGGACTGAAACACCACTGTTAATGTTCCTTCGTTTTTGTCTGTTTTTTTTCCCTTCCCTTCATCTCTTCCCTCTTTATCTCCATCCTGTCCCACTCTCAGGTTAACAGGGAAGTTGATTTAATTTTTTTTTTTTTTGGATGGTTGTTTGTTTTTACAAAGAAAAAAAAACTTGAACCTCTTGCCTCTCTTTTAACCAAAATAGGACAGGCAGAGGCTACTCTCTCAGGCAGGTGCAGAGGCATTATGGGTAGGGGACTGCAGGCTGTACTTGTTCTTTCTTTACGGGAAGCACACAGGAACTGGTTCGGCTGGTGGTGACGGATTCGTACGTAGCACGATTTGTTTGCATTGCTACTTTTTTTTTCTTTTCTTTTCTTTTTTTTTTACTCCTTTGATGTGGATCTGAGAATTTGCATGGGCTTGTGGGCTGTGTGGGTTTGAGACGTAGGTGTGGTGCACTGCTGTTGTTCATTGGTTCGAGTAAGTGACTGCTTTTCAGATGAGCCGATTTTCTTGCAGCCATGTGCTTTAAGCCCGTGCGCATAAAAGTGTGGAGCTGGTTTAGCGCACAAGTGTGGAGGTTGAGTAAAGAATCCTCTCCAGGATTGTTTTTCACCTGCCTGGATTATTAGCTCATGACAAACTGTAGAACAAATTTGTGGAATCTTCTGGGTGATACAAAAATCATGGACTTGATGGTGCCCTGATGCAAAGATTTGTCCTCATCCTAAAGGATAAACTGGAAAGCTCTGTCTATGGCTTTAAGCGAGCCAACTTGTCTTTACAATGAATCATAATCAGTTGGAATTCTCCGTGATTTTTTTTTCCCTTCCTAAAACTAAGATTCATCTTATGGTGGCCCTTAATGCAGTTATACTTGCTGTAATTCTGGGTTAAGTGTTTTAAACAGTTAATCCACCCTCAAGGGGGATCAGTGTAACTTTAGTGCAAATCAGCAGAGTACTTCACACGGGCATACTGGTGTGACAAACGGGGAATAAAAATGTATGAAGACCAGTTAGCATAATGTTCATGCAAGCTATACCTTTCCAACTTTCATTAACTATTGTTAAAAGTATTATCTTTACCCTAACACTAGACTTTAAAGGCTTTTAAACGGAGAGCTACCACTGACTGTATAATTCAGTTCAAAGCTATGTTACTCTGAATCTGGATTCTAGGCCAATACCTTTTTGTGTTTTAAACTCCAGAAAGCGATTCATAATGCAGTTTCGTTTTTATCCTGCGTTGTCCTGTGTTGTCTCGGTATAGACGGTTGAAATGTCAAATGCTGAGAGGTTTAGGTAGGCTTTTTTTTTCCAAATGCTGGCAAATGTGCTTTAAAGAAAGACGTTAGCTCAAAAAGCTCACATGGCTAATAACTAATGAATGGAAAACGGCAGCATTCAAAATGTGACCTCATGGTTCCTAGCAGCTTATAGCATTTGTTCTTTGATGGCCATCTTAGCATTTTTGGTCCAGTTGTTCTCTTAAGGTTGGGTTGAGTCCCTTTCTCCCTCTCGCTTATCAGGGACAGGGTAGTCAAATGTAACTGTTGCAATATAATTTCTGTGAACCTCTGAGATTGGTAAAATGTGCAAAGTATTTTTAGGTGACTGTAAGAATAGCTTTGTATCTACTTGCTCACTAGCTATTTATTTTCACAACTGTCATATGCAGACGAGTGAGTTTTTATTCTAACTCCAGCACATCTGTCTGTCTGTGAGTTGAAAGCCTCAAGATCTGTTTTTTCTCTTTTTTTTTTTTTAAACTCATCTTTTACTGTTGGGGAAAGACCCTCTGTTGCAGGACACAAACAGAGACATATTTTTCAGCAAGAATTGTATTTTTATCTTTTAAAGAAAGGGTTGGAAACAAAAGAGGATATAAATATTGCATTCTTTTTTTTTTCATTAACTGTGCAATTTATTATTGACTCTTTGGAGCAATGAGAATATTTCAGTAAAGTGCTTTCTGGATAGAGCTCTTAATGATTTTTAAAAACACATCTGTACAGTATTTTTGTATTGTAATAAATATCTTTGATCACATGGATCAGATGCTGGGGATGGGGGGAGCTTTCATTTTATTTTGTTAATAGATTAAATCTATAATTGTATACTCATGTTTTGATATGAATAAATGATGACTGTAGTATTGAGGTTTAGGTTTTACACTTTGATATTTCATGGGTGTTTTACTTCCATCACCTCGTTTTACCTCTGAAAGAGAATGTGGACTCTTGTTAAGAAGCTCTCAGAAGGTCTTCCTGCAATCACCAATTGTCGCTAATCTCCTTGGCTACATGCAATATTCACTTATCTGGACCTCCCATCAATAATGTAATGCTTCATTTAACACCACCTTTTGCAGTACCTTAAGACTTGTATTTAACCTGTTCCTCATAGTGAATGGAGGGAACACTTCAGTAGCTGCACAGAGATATATGTTAGAACTTTTGTGTTTGGGAATTACTGGAGTTTTAAACTTTTCATTTAACAAATGGTGAATGATGGACCATCTTCCACATTCTCAAATGTAGTGTGTAGACAGTGGCCCAGAACCTTTTACTATGCTGCTGGATGAAAAACATCACATTTCTGTAATCTCAGACGTTCTGTAATCTCAAGACGTTCATTTCTAGCTTTATCTAGAAAGACTAATCCATAGCCTGACTCCAGTAGCGCTTCAGACAGGAGCTTCAAATGGATGGTCCAAGCATCCTCTTGGAGCCTATTACAAAATGCAAAAGTTAGAGTTTGAAAGTATTGTTCTAAGCATCACAGTATGTTCCATAACTTATATGTATATATTCAACTTAAATATTTAATTCATACAACTTCTGACCAGCACAAAAAATGTTCAGCTGCATATTTAAAGTCTTTCCACTGCTTCCTTTAATCTCCAGCTTTAGACCAAACTAAAGCAACACACAGTAATGAAGTCCAGTCTGCATGCTTGGTACGTATGCTGTAAACCACACCATATTTGTGCACAAACGTTCAGCATTTACTTTGATCACAAAATTGGCACAGACCTGTGGGAAATATGGCAGTCAAGCACTTTTGTCATCCACACAGCAGGAAGCTATTCTGTAATTATACACTTTGAATAAAAAAAAAAACTTAAAAGGTGGTTTGTGAAGTGTATTTACTCCTGACATGTATATAAAATGTGTGTGTGTGTCATTGTTTGCAATTGGTTGATTACTTGGTATGGAAACATGGTGAACTGAATCTGCACATAATATTTAACCAACTTCAGATAACAGGACAGCTTAATTTCCAGATCGCCAAAGATGCCAGTGTTCATGAAATTGCTTTATTTCATCATCAGTGGCATTTTTCACGCATGTTGGAAGTGAGCAGACTAGTCGTTAATTTAATTTTCTATAACGAAGGAAGTAGAGAATTGAAGACCTATTTTTCTTTAATAAATAAAGGCACAGGTGGTATAATAGTACTATCTGAACATAAATGTACCTCAGTTAAATCATGTGTTCAAAACAGATCAGCAGCTAAGGTTATTTTATGCACAAATGAAAAATGTACACTAGGTAGGTATAAGAGCTGAGATGGAAGAAAATACAATTCATCAGTGCGTCTTAAACACTGTTCACATTTAGGTCATCCACTCGTTACAAAACTCTCCCCGTCATAGAACACATCGCTCTTCCATGCTTTGATCCAAATATATAATAAGGTTGATATATTTCAGACAAACTAAATATGGATCAGATAAATTCGCATAAAAATCCAATAACTGGCATTTCCAATAACAAACTACCATCAATCAGCATTTTAAATGTCATTGTACCGTCACAGAATTACATTACTGGCAAAATCAGTGGAAGTTCAAGTCTCGAGACATAAGCTCCTCCTCGACTTTCTCCAAGGCCCACTTGTGTTCGACAATCTCCAGAGCTTCCCATTCACTCTGAATCAGATAGAAGAGAACCAAGCTACAATTTGAGGAATTTCCAAGGTATGCACTTATAAATACAAAAGAACAATAAATGCACTGCAGTTCAGAGGCACAAGAAGGTTTGCGTGCGTACGCACACACACACACACAAAGCAGTCTTGCTGTTTTTCAGTCTAATAATACTCCCAACACTGAAAAATAAAAGTCCTGCATTATACAGTGTCCTCACAAAAGCAATTTCATAATCAATACATTTTAAATTCCCAGTTCTGGAGCCATGCTGCTATACTATAGATACTGTATTATTTCAATCAAGTGAAAATGGTCAAACATTGCTCACCTTGAAGGCTTTATTGGAATCAGGTGGCATCGCCATAGCTGCTCCTGTCATTTGTTCTTGCATAATTCTTGTCTGATCAGCAGCTGTGAACAGAGGCATTTTATCACAAACATGCATAACCATCATGATTGAATAATGGTGAATCTATTAAGTATAGGTGACTGAAATGATGTAGGTTTTCAGGCATAAATTCTGTTCAGAATTTAAATGCATGTGCAAGTCATGCACACCCTCTGGTCAATTACCAAAAACAAACTAAATCTGTATGTTATGCTTATAACCATGAATGAAATGAGCTCACCATTGTCCTGTCCGAGTATGAGAGAGTACATGCTCCGTAGACCAAAGACATTGAGAAAGTACCAAGAGGCTGAACTTACCCTGCAAAAAATAAGTTGCAAACATTTTGCACACTAAAAATGGAAGACTGTAAAGAAAGGCTTTTGAGCTTTAAAGAACTTTACATCAAAAATATTTTAAGCACATTTATACATAGTCTACCAAAAGACCATTCTGAAAGGACCATACTGTTAATAAATCACTAATCCATTTGCTCTACATGGATGAGCTAAGCCTTCACATAATAAAGAACAGAGAGGATGAATCAAACAGATGTAGGTATCTAGCAAAACAGGCAGGACACAGCAATGTACCAGGATGCATCCAGTGACAATAGTTCAATCCCTCTCTGCAGCATAGGTTTGAATCTCAGTGTCAGTGGAAAGGGAACTTTGGCTATGGATAAAAAAGGAAGCACAAGAGTGCTGGTTAGATGAGAAGTCCACGTTCGTTCCACAACCAAGTTTTTAATCAAGGGCAATACTACTCATGGGAGCTTTGATCCTCTCTTTCATACTATTTTTTTAATCTCTCAAAGGTTTTTTTTGGTTCAGTACAGTACTACATTATTAATGTACTGGAGTATTGGTGAGGAGGATTTTGGAACTTTAATGTAAAGTAAAAATGTAATGGAATGAAGTTAAGGTCATTAGAGCGCTACACAGAGTTATGCTTTCCTAAAGTGTGAAGGGAGACTGGGCTTGCTATACTCACTGGTGACAAACCCAGAGAAAGCCCAATTGATCCATCCACCTATTAAAATCATTGGTAGTACGTTGGTGAGATTTCCTTTCATCATGTCGGTCAACATGCTGGGATCTGAAAGAGACCCATGTTAAAATGTTTGTGTTGTTTTCAATTGTGGTGGAACAGATTTTAAAGCAACTAAAGCCATGTGTTCAGAGCTGAGGGAGTCGACCATGCCATTGCCAGTTAAAGCAAAACCTCTTTGCATTAGATAGATAAACTGTTTACCAGTCATAGGATTTTTGGGCACCACTTTTCTCTTGACCGTCTTGAAGAATCCTGTTTCAGCACTATTGAAGTAATGTTTGCGCATGGCAAATGACTGCAAAGAAACAGAGAACAAAAGATAATCAGAACACAATAAAATAAAACACTGAAAACCAGTAACCGAAGCAAGCACCCTTCTATTTTTGTGACAAATATTACATTTGTTACCTTTTAAATACACCATTTAATCACAAAAATACCGCTGTTTTTTAATAGAAGGTTTGCATTGAGGTACCTGTTTGGGGAGATATTTCCCATTGTCTCTCAATATTCGGCTACGCAGTAACACCTGGCTGTAAATAAATAGGTGGCATTTTTTTTTTTTACCTTAGTCAGCATTAACTTAGCAGTTATATGAACACATTTCGTCGGAAAACATCGCACTACCTGTCAGACACTTGCTCAAGTTCCACTTTTTTATCACTTTGCATAAGTTGGCTGACATAATGACGCAGCACTCCAACAAGAAATGTGATAAACACTATTGGCAAAACTACCCACAATCGGATATTGGAATCCAAGAGTAACTCAGGTCCAGCCATGTTTGACCAAAGCAAAAACTCGTTAGCAAGCTTGCTCTAAATTTGAAAGAGGCTACTCAGCTAGAAATCAAGCTCACAAAATCATTGATTACACTGACGCTTTATCACGGTTAAAATTAATCTAGTGACCAACAGTATACTTTGTTAAAAGTATAAAATAAACCATTTATTCGCAGTCTTGAGGTTTAGATAAGGCTTCACTAAAATCAGGCATTACATAGCAATCTAGCAAAGCAAGCTAACTAAACTTTACATCGGTATGCTGGCTAGTTAGATAACCTTAGCCAACAGACATAATTAGCTAGTTATGTAGCATGTTAAACGTTTTAAAGTTAGCCAATTCTAAACAGACATCTTTGTCAACTACACAACACCAACTGCTTTTTAGAAAAACATTTAGTTAGCTAGCTAGCTACTTTCCAGCTGGCTTCAGCAGCTAACACTATACTCCACATGCTCGTTAGATAGCTATGCTGCTGGTTAACTTTTTGACCTTTGAACTACAAGAATTATATTATGTACTATATCTTCTTGGAACTTAGTTTCCGCTTGACGCCATGATACACATAAATTAATAAGAAACGATTGGTGGTGTGTAAACTGATGTCTTCAAAGATAAAAAAATAAAATAAAATTAATTAATATGCGACATTTCCGCCTGCTTGGAAACGTCATTTCCTGTACCTTGTCCTCAATCCGAGGAGCACTAGGAATGTTCTCACATGACTCGCGTTTTATCAAAATATATTAATACATACTATACAGCTTTGTATCTGCAACGCAAACATTAAATTAGTTTTTGTCTTCTCTGAAATAGGAAGATCGCCACTGTGACAGCTATAATCATACCAAAACTGACTGCTTGCTATCTAGATACGTTAGCTGTCTGTCCTTTATAGCGATGCTACCTATAGCTAGCTGCTGGATACGTTAGCTATTTTTGTCAATTAGCAAACATGGCATTCTGACATTGATGCGAAAGACGAATGTGGGGTACTGGCGACATCGCTGCATGTTATTAATCGAACATATTTTGGTATGGTCTGAGATCAGGGTTAGGTAACGTGCTTATATGTAAAATTCAGATTGTAATCGTTACACAATGGCTTCTGACAGGCCTAAAATTGATGCAAAGGTACTGCAATATGAAACTTTCCTTAATGACGTATTGAAGCGAGATTTACAGTAAGTATACAGTGACAATGTTATAATTACAATGAATAGTTAGGAATTTTTCATAATTTATTTGACGTTTTTTTTTATTTTTACCAGGAAAGTACTGGAGCAAAGAGATGGTGTGTATGAAAAAATTGCACAGTACCTTCAACTGAAGAATACAATTAAAAGTATTCAGGTAAACAGCTCTGATGTGGCCTCTCACCTTTCCCTGCCTACAGTACCATAAACCCACCAAAATCAAATTGTAATGTATGGCTTGTGTAAAGTTTTTGTGTTTTCTGAGTTGACTGTTTATCCTTTATTCTTTTCAGGAAACAGGTAGCAAAGAACTAAAAACGGAAGTTGATCTTGGCTGTAATTTCTATGTTCAAGCTCATGTGTATGTAGAGATCTCTCTTTTTTATATCTTGATGCCAGATTCATTTCTAGTTGTGATGTTATTTATTTATTTTTTATATTAATTCCTTTTCAGACCTGATTCTTCCAAAATCTTTGTCGCGGTTGGATATGGATTTTTTGTTGAACTCACACATTCTGAAGCACTGACATTCATAGAGAAGAAGACCAGCCAGCTTACAGAGTAAGAGACCATTTAAAATAGTTTAAAATAATGATTGTTTTTTTAATCAGTTTTTTTTCCCTTCTTCTCTGTCTGAACTGTTCTTATTTGGCTATTCCAGATACAGTGAAGCCCTTTCTAGAGATGCAGCAAAGATCAAAGCAAACATTCGCATGGTTTTGGAGGTAAACATTTTTACTTGAGTTTGGATGGAGTCAGATTGTTTTATGTTGACTGCTGTAGTGAAACGGACTCAGCAAATGAAACATCTCTAGTAATGAATGTATGTTTTCCCCTTGCAGGGTTTAAGGGAGCTACAGGGTCTGAAAGATCTTCCCGAGACCCAAAGGAGAGAGGTGTTTTAAGAACAGATTGAATTCAGTGCTGCATCCTTGGTGGACAATTATATTTTTGAGACATAATGTATGGTTGGGTTGGATTGGAATTTTATATACTGTAACCACTGTGTAGCTCAATGGGACTTGGTTTCCTAACAGGTTCTACTGTTTGTAAATTATATTCAATAAAGTGATTCATATTTTTAATAAGTTCTTTAATGAGTTTTTTAAGTGATTGTGAAAGCTAATGCCTAAAACGGTGACTAATTTCTTCTTGCAAAACTGACTCATGCCTTCTCACTAATAGGTTTCACTGGGCAGCCCAGTTGCAGTAGTGCTGACAGTTTATCACTGTGTTATGTGCTTTTCTTCAGCATCGGTGCTATATTTCTCAGGTTTCAGTTATAAAACTTGCAGTGCGTTCATCAAAATGTATTATGATTTCATGCACCTATCAGGTCTGATGCTGTTCTCATTTAAATAAAGAATATGAGAGCAGCAAAATAGTAGAGAACTGGATGTAAAGGAACTGTAGACACACTTCCAGGTTAGACTAATGCAAGGGAACACACTCCATCATAAACACACCATTAGAAATATGATGCAGTTATTCAACAATAGCTCTTGTCTTTTTGTTTGCAGAAGTAAAAAAAACATTTAATCCAGTGTAAGTGGAGCACAGTTGTGTTTGAGAGTTTTACCATGCTGGCTTCAGTCTATCCAGGTATATTTGTAGTATTTTATGCTGTATTAATTCAGTGGACACATTTAAGTTGAACTTGAGATTCAGATGTACTGTAACTTAACTTACCATTGTTCATATTGCAGAAGATAAATAACCAGTGCAATGTTTTAGGTGTTTAATTATAGAATGTTTGTTTTTAATTGTCCGGTGACTTTATTGAACCTGGATGTCTTACGAACTTGCATAGACATTGCAAAGCAATTTGCTGAGGATAGCCTAAAATTGGTGTGAGTATGAAAAAGCAAATTGTCTTTTACATCTGATGTGTTGATCATGTGATTACATTCTGTATATTTTTGCCAGGTGCTTCCTGCCGGCTTTTACTATACTTGGTGTTTTTATGAACACTTCTTGTCTTCTTGTTACACTTCTTGTTGTTAATTGACCAGTGATTTTATTAAATGTTTGGAATAACTAAAAGGCTTGTATGATAAAGCAAAAGTTACATATTGAGTTCTGCGTTACCGTTGGTGGTAAATGATAGTATAATAATTGACAATTAAGTAAACTTTTAATTCGGTAGTTGATAAGAAGGAGACTGGTTATAGCTCAGTTCCTTCAGCATTACTCTGACGGATACTCTGTCACGCTAGTAAGTAGTTGCCATGGAAACTGGATGTTGAATTGTGGCAGTAGTGTAAGACCTGCTTCCTGAAATAGATGTATTTTTCTTTGTACAAAAACGCACTGCCACAAATGGACTCATGGTATAACCATGTGCATCACTCATTTAACATGGTGTGGTTCGCTTCATGGTGATCAGAACTGGAATGTGAACGAACCAAACGTACAGATGGAAGTTAATACTTCTCCTTGTTTATTAATCCTACTCAATGAAGATTTGGCTGAGATTTGCAGATAGATAGGTTCAATATTTTCTCGAGCCACATCAAAGTCATGGAACGTTTTTTAGATGTTAGAAATAAATAAACAAATGCATAGTTTAAAAAAGTTTTTCACGAATTCACAGTTACAGCATTACGTATCGGGCACATATTTGTTTTATCAAATAACTTTTGGTACTGTTCTGTTCCCATTTTTAGTATACACTCACGTGGATGATTCAACTACCTGTGGAGTGCCCTTGGCATGTCGAAAGCGTGAAATAACGCACAAATGTTTGCGTTGATTTTCTTACACGTTTTATAATCCTCCCTGGTTGTATCTGCCTCTAGATTGTGTTTGAAGCTCTATGTATGCATCATATTGCGTTTGACCTTTTTCATTCATTTTGCTGTAGATTCTACCAACGTCATGTGTATGATGACGTTTGAGCTTTACAGGGACTCAGCAACCAAAGGGGGGAGATGAAATACCAAAGTAGTGAAGACGTTTGTAGAAACAGGAAGCAAAGAGAAAGCAAAGCAAAGGTTTAGATCAGTTTATTGTCAGACTTCAGAAGGCGCACTTTTTTATTGACCTTGATGTCATTACACTACAGTCAGTTGTGCTACTTTATAGATATGGTCGGAAACGAGAGGACTTTTTGTACTCTGGACCTGTATGAACTCCGAATTTCGCCCAGGTTCAGCGTTACCTCTAACGAATAGCCGAACACCAAAGCGAGGGAAAACATTCGGATAAGGAGTCGTTTTTAGCGAATTAACTTGCTTTTTCAAGATATCAACAGTATAGCGAAGACTGCTATTCTTATTTGCGAGTGAACGTTTTATATCTGGCTTGTTTCGAAACAACCCGGATTATTTCGTTGTTCGTTTTCTTTTTTTGCCAATAAAGAGTACTTTTGCAAGAACAGTCAGAGCGTTAGCAAATAGCTAGCTAGCTAACAACATTGCAGCACTGGCTTACTAGCGAACGAGTAGCCAGAGAATAGCTTGGCTGCTAACTCGATTGCAGACTATGTCAGCTAGCTAGCGAACATGGAGGCAGAGATGCATGTGTTATCATTAGAGCACTGTTATATAATCGTAAAACAGAATTGTATCTTCTTATATCACTGTCTGCGTCCATTCATCAAGGGAACCGACTTTTAACATATTTTGGATACAGATATGTGGAGGTGGTTTAACTTAATTGTAAAATAAAGAATACAAGACATGGATTCCAACCCTCTGATAAGTGGTGAGTTTTATTCCTTCTGGAGTGGCTTCTCACTCTTGAGGAACCGCTAATAGCTTACCTGTCCTAAGCTAATATGACTGATTTCGATGGACTGTACTAACACGGATGTTTCAGGAACCGCAAACGTTGCCAAGTTCCCAGCTTGCGCACCATAGAATTGTCGATCATTTATTGCACATTAAAGCGTTGAATAATACAGGGTCAGTAAAATAAATGTCGTTTACTGAGTTAGCTATAGTTTGTAGTGCTGCTAAAGCCAATGTGCATTTCAGTTCTTCCTGGTTGGTTTTCTTGCACAGCTTGCTTGCGCGGGGTACTAAAATCCCCCCTACCTGTTGGAAGCTTGACAGCTAGCTATCTAACTGCTGTCCTTCCTCGAGCTCCTGTGCTTAGCTGGCCACATTCGGACCTAGATGTGGGATTCGAAGCAATCGTGTTGCTGAAATTCCAACTGCAACATGTTTTGCATTACAAATGCACTATTACATGCATACACTCGTACAACATGTTTTGCATTACAAATACACATTAGTTGGCGTCATACAGTGTCCTATGAAACGAAATTAATTTTTGACTGCCCCTCTACCTAACCAACAACAGACATGTCGAATTGATCATTTTCATGCTAGATACTAATCTTGTTGTTTATTTCGTTTGGGTCTGCATTAACTGCTCAACATGTGGGTTATAGCTCGCGCCCTTTAACGATGTCTCCGTACCCCCTCGCATACTGTTCGACTTACAGTAGTCTTCAACACTTTTGCACCTTATTTAGCCTACATTTAATCGTCCAGAATATAAGAAAACTCGAGTACCGCATGAGTTTTAAACTACGAGCTAAATGATCAGTATTTAATGTGTATAAAGCGTGTACAACTCTTTAGTAAAACGGCAGAAAACAACGATGCCGAACTGCGCACCTCATGGTGTGGTTGTTCAAATCTTGGTAAATCGTGTAAATGATAGTTGCACGCATAACCTCGCGTTACACTAACAGCCTGTTCTGGCGACCACTAACGCTGCAGTGCTGCTGTTCCTGTGTCAGCGTTTAATATACATACAGAGTGTGAGAGGGAGAACGTCAACTTAAGGCTTTAAACGAGTGTTGCTTCAGCTATATTAGTTTTAAGATTTACAGCCGACCCAAAGAGGCCTTTAGGATAAATGTGATGTTGATATTAAGGTGAGCTTGATGTCTCTGTGGAATATGGCTTTGTAATTTTAAAGTACAGTAAACAGATATTTATATTTGGGTATAAAGAATGGACGATAAGAGATACTAAATCGTTTGCGCTCATTTGGGTGGAGTTATTGACCAGCTTTGGCCAGCATTGTTATTTTATTGTTTTGGATTTTTTTGGTATGGTATCTTTCATTAAGGGTTTGAGTGGATCCGTACCCCTACAGGTCCTTTAAAGATTCAGCGTGGAAGTACTACAATTAGCAGGCTATTTATTTAGTTGTTTTTTTTATGTAGTTATTGCTTATTTCTTTGTTTATTTTTTAGTATCCCAGGGCCTTTGAAACTGACTGACTGAAACTGCTTAAACGAGTAAACTTGGAGGTTTGTTCTGTGAAGTCTTTTCGGCAGTCCCTGATTTTGTGGTGATATGAATTCTGCATGTGCCTAAGCTTTTGTTGGTCTGGCTCGCTCCCAGCGCCTGCCATATCAGGGCCCTGGCACTGGAGGACCAAAGATAATTGGCTATTAAAGATCACAGTCCACCCTTCATCCTTCTGAGGCAATCAGGCCCGACATGTGCAAACGAATCTGTGCTGGCTGTTTTGCAGCCGTGTACAGGTCATTGGTCTGCCTCCTGCATGTTCACCATGAGGGTGAACCTATTCAGTCCTGGCTGTTAGTCAGTAATAGTACAGAAACCATCCTCACTTATAATAGGGATCTGGGAAAAAATAGAACTGCACTGAATTACGCTGTGTATCGTGGAGCCAGTGCTCTTAGATTATAAATTGCAAACTTGAATATATTTTTGACTTGTGTAGTTACACATTGGTATGTGCTTGTACAAACTCTTCCACTGTATGTGTGAGGGAACACTGATCTGATCTTTTTGCATGGATTGACATAAATGGACAAATATTTGGAGTTCTGCCTTTCTGTTATCGTCATCATCACTGATTCTTATCTTTAGTTTTTTGTTTTATCAGTTTTATTGGCACAGAGTTATACATTTGTGCATGTCATTTTACCTTGATCAAACATGGCTTAACAGTACAACCAGGTCATGAAGCCACTGAACCAGTGTTAGATTATGTTGAACTGACACAAAGGACTCCAGTTCGGGAATATGATAGTTTATGATGGTTTACAAAATTCAAGGTTCGATTCAGTAAGATTTGTTAGTATCATCATTCAAGTTTTTTTTTCAGTGTAGCCAGAATAAGCATTGGACCCAAATCTGCATTACAGTGCACTTTTAAATATAGATCTACTACTTTTCTCCTTCTTGTATTTTTGTTTCACTGTGTAGGACATGGTGTTCATGACTTCAGAGAGGAGCAGGTGCCTGGGCAGCTAGAGAGCGAGAGAGAACTCTGCTCCAAGCCAGTTTTCATACCATGTTACAGTGGCTTTATGGCTCTTAGAGGAAGAGTTTTTCCAGCCTGACGAACAAACACTGGCATGGAACAATGGGATTCTATCTAATTTTAATAAAGAATGAGATGTGCAAGTTACAAAAATAAAAATGTCTTATGCACTTCCCCACATGTAACATTTGATCAAAGGAACTAGATGTGGTACAGCATGGTGTGATATATCATTACAGTCCCAATGGGTTGAGTCGTATTGTGTGAAAACGATACACCATTCGTGTAATGTGTTGCTCTGTTATGTCTATCTATTCCATAGATATTTAACAATTTACCATTACAAACGCCAATGAAAAGCTAATCTTGGTAGTCTCCAGATGCAAGTGATGCAAAACTATTCAAAATGTAGGACAATAAAGTGCAAAACTTTAATTTGTGGAGTGTAATTACTTTGGAATGTGTTATTATTTTTGTTTGTTACCTATCCATAAGTAGGTAGCTACTTCCAGATTGTTAATTCCAGATTATTAATTTTAGGTAAAATAACCATTAATGAACATCTCTGCACTCTGTCATAGCGGAGATTTCTTCAACAGTGTCTGGAAGAGGCAGTTTGCCAGTTGTAGAGTTTGCCAAATAACTTCTGTTGATACTTTTCAATCCCAAAGAGATATTTGAAGCAGATAGAAAATATTACCATTGATGAGTTATCATCAAACTGATGTATACATTCAGTGCATTTTAACAAACTAATTGATTAATTACTATTTGTGTGCACTGTGCAAATTGCACTACTTCCTCTAATCATGTTGCCAGCCAGCCATTCAACTGCTGCTGTTCAGGAGATTTAAGAGGGGGGCTGAAAACAATCTCCCCTCCCTTCATTCCCTAGTAACTGTTGCTTAAATGCTTTTACCATGGTGATAGTTTCTAAGGTGTTTCATAGGAGTTACGTAATTGGAGGGGGGAAATGGTAATAAGGTTAATTTGCATTCTCACACGTCCACTTCACTCAGTGTCCTACTGTGTTTTTTTTCTGCTGTTTCCCTATGCCCTGATGGCTGTTGAAAGTAGTGCCCAAAATCGCTGGTAAATTGGTCAAAAACTGAATTTGGTTTCCCACAGTGCCTTGGTCTTTCATCACCATGAATGGAACTCAGGTTAAGTGCTGGTTGATTATACATTCCCTTCATACTGATCCCATATTAAAAATCAACAGATTTCACATTGCTGATGGCTGGGGCCTTGAAACAGGTTTTGCTGTCACACATGCACTCTGCCACTGAATGGTGCAGATTTCGTTCAGGATTGTTCAGGACTGCATATTAACACCCTTATCTTGCTCGTGGCCTTCTCCAGAGCTGCGTAGCTTCCAGTTGGTCACGTGAGTTGTGATATCTGAATAGGAGGTCAGTGCTCTCTGACTGTGTTTGCTGCTGAACTGAAAGGTGTTTTTCCAGCTTGTGTACTGCCTCTAGCTTCTGTTACCCACCGCTGCTGTTTACCCCGGTACATTCCATTCCTACTACGATTCTTTGGACTAACAGCTTGGTCGTTAATTCATTAATTGTAATGGAAAAAAGAGAAAGATTCATGGACTTTCATTTTCAAACTCTCCAGATGATTCATTCTAATGAAAGGAATGCAAAAAATCCAGTGTTTCAATAAGTGGCTTTTTTTTGTCATGCCAGTCAAGTAGTAGGGCCATTGGCCCAGGCTGACCTACTCTGTGAGAGTACTTTTCACAGTGTACACTGGATACAGCTACATTTTGGGCAAAAAGATTGTGTGAAATTTGTGTCTTCACCTTTACCTCCCCATCCCACAATCTACATCTAGATCATAATAAAAAATAACTTCTCAGTCCTGTGCTGCTGGCAGGACTTATAGAAATCTATAGAAATCAGTACTCATGGTTCCATATGTCACGCTCATGCCGAGTCCTTTTGTCCATTCAGTTTGATCAGTTCATTTGCTGTTTCGCTCTGAATGCTCTTCATGCAACATGGCCCACCCTTAGCTGAGTTTACCTCACACACAGTACCCTGGTCTTCTCCAGTAGAAATGCCTTTCACAACTTTGAATTCATTTGTCCTTCAGTACTTGGTCACTAGAGAAACAAGAACAATCCCACACTGTTGTATCACCATACAACCATTGCTCAGAGTTGGGGTGAAATTTTGGTGTACCGTGTATGTTTTCTCCAAATATTAAATGCATTTTTACAGACCAAAAGGTTCATCTTTCTCAGTAATGATGTGGAACTTCTAAAACCTAGATGGGCTGCCAGTGTTTCCTACCAGTTTCCTCTTGCATTATCACAGACACTGTTTGATGAATGAGGAGCACTGCAGATGTTTAGCTGTCACTGGCGATTCTTTGCCTCTTGTTTTGGCTTCTGCAGTGTGGCCTTGCCGAGAACCTTGTAGACGCCCACTCCAGAGTAGGAACACTGCTAGAAGCTTTTCCTCTGTAAACTGGCTGGCTGGCTGCAGAACTGATGGAGGCCAGGATCTTTAGAAATCCTTGTGTAACCTTTTCTAGTCTAAAGAGCCTTCCTTCTGAGGTCTTCAGACCCACGCATGAATTGATTGCTATACCTGACTCCAATTACCCTTTTTTTTCAACAGGCCATTAGCACAGAGGTTAACATACTTTTTTAGACAGGGGCTTTCATTGTTTAAACTTCTCATGCTGTAAAATATGTAATTTTCCAACAGGTTATCAAGCTTTTATGTAATGTACAGACCATTCGTATATACATTCAATGGTACAAACACTTACAAATTACCATTTGGTCCTGATTCAAGTCTCTCTCAGGAAAGTTATTGCTTCTTTCATGTCTGTACTGTGATAATACTGATGTTTGTATCATTATTACTGTCTGGGAACATGTGTATTAGCTCTAACAGCTCTCTCTCAGTGCAGTGAATTAGCATGAATTCTGTATCTCAGGCATGAGGAGGTACTGCACCTCTCTTTAGGGTCAGTGGTTCTGCTTGTACAGCAGAACTGCTACTGATCTACAATGTGGTGCGTGTGAGTCCTCCTCCAGGCAGATTCACTTACAAAGTTCTGCAGAGGTGAATGTAGGGCAGTTTATGAAAACGTTCACCTGAAGTGGTTATTGCAATGTTCCCTGTGACCAAACCAATGTGCAGTATGTATCAATAGTATTTGTAGTATGCACTGTATAGTGAGTGTCAAACCATGCCTCTTTTTTGTGTCTGGAAGAAAGTGTTGTCCTGCCTTGATAGGACAATGAAGTTCTGTGAAGTTCTGTTAAACTCAATTAGATTCTGTTGCCCTTTAGCCTTCTTCAATAGACTGTAAGAGACTTGCTCCACTGAAAAACTAACAAGATAATGTTTAATTTTATTACCTCGCCTGATTTGTCAGGTTTTATTTGTTTTGTTTTATGTTATTTTAATTTTTTTGCAGTCTTCTATGGCTTCAGGTTAGCTTTGGTAAGGTTTTGTGGTCTAACGCTCCGTGTGCTCACATAGCCATGGATCCGTCCATCACCCTGTGGCAGTTCCTGCTGCACCTGCTGGATGATCAGAGTCACCGCCACCTGATCTCCTGGACGTCGGGCGACGGCGAGTTCAAGCTCCTGGATGCAGAGGAGGTGGCGCGTCTGTGGGGTCTCCGCAAGAACAAAACCAACATGAACTACGACAAGCTGAGCCGGGCTCTGCGTTACTACTACGACAAGGTGAGCGTGCTCTGGGGTTGGAGATGACCTGATGTGGGCCAGCCCTGTGGCGCTTTAGTGGTAGTGGGGGGATTCTCTTTTAGAAGAGCCTTTGTAGTTTAGGGCTGGGTCAGGATTTCTGTGTGTGAGGGAGAGAGAGGTTTAGTGTAATGATGATATCACTCAGTCTGAAGCCAAGAATACTTGCCCTCAGTGTGCAAGACCTTGGCAGTGAGGTGGCTTTGAGATCGAAATGTTCATAACAGCTACTTGATATGAGAAGCCACTCAAGCGTTTAAAGTTCTTCTGTTGCAACGGTGTTTTTTTAAAAATTAAAACAGAACATAATAAAGAAGGTGAGCGGTCAGAAGTTCGTCTACAAGTTTGTGACCTTTCCTGACCCCAACACGGCCGACGGCGCACGAGGTCCCGAGGAGGCACAGAGGCCCAGCGTCGGGGAGAAGATGGACGTGTCCCTCCAGCCCAAACCTGCAGGGGGCGCTGGTACGGCCAGCCTGCCCAAGAGCCTGCAGACGCAGCGCTCATCCCCCAGCGCGGTGCAGCGCAGCTCACGCAACGACTACATGAAGTCCGGCCTCTACTCCACCTTCACCATCCAGTCCCTGCAGACGCCCTGCAAGAGCTCACCCAAGCCCATCAAAGTGGAGCCCCTCCCGGACAGTGCGGCCAGACCGGCCGGCCTCGACCGGCCCTCGCTCGAGGTACGGCCTCGGAGGGGCTTCCCGTGCGCCCGGTCAACGAGTTTCGCTTTTACCTTTATTGTTTAATATTAGCGCAAGTTCATTGTGAAATAACCTGTGTGAAACGTGTGTGTGTGTGTGTGTGTGTGTGTGTGTAGATGCGGCTGAGTCAGATGGAAGGCCAGCAGGGAGCGATGCAGACCCCATCCACGGTGGACAGCAGTAGCCTGCAGGTGATAGTGACCCACCCCTCGCCCTGTGCCACGCCTGCCCTCAGCCCCCAGATGCCCTCTGGCTCGGCCACCACCCCCACGGTGAGGATCTGGCCATGAAGTCTCGCTTTGATCTACAGTTTTCTTTATATGTTTTTTTACTTTTACCACTGTATCTTTGCTGCCTGCCTTTTGTCATTGGTACTTTCACTGTGAGCTCTCTTCCGTTCAGAGGTGTCCTGGTGGCAGGTCCTCAGCACTTTGCCTTTCTGTTTGTGCAGAGCGAATGGGTGGAGGGGGTTGGGGTAGGGTAACCCACTGTTTCTGTTCACATTAATCATGAGAAAACCTATTTGCTACAAAGAATCACACTGTAATAGACACATTAGACCTCATTTACTTTCATTGTGATTCTCAACAGCTTGTTTGGCAGCGTAGCATAGCGTTGTACAAGCAAATGAATGATGTCACTTCTGTGTTACTGCCATGCTGTGCTGGCTCTAGACCTGTTGGAGTCCAAAAAGCTCTTATGTAAAGTGACTGTTGTAATATGGGCTATTATATTTATCAGGCTACCGAAAGTATGAATTCTGATCTAGTATGAATTCTGATCTTTCTTTTTGTTACATCCTAACGGCCTGATGGATGAGGTTACGCTAAAGCATGAAGCGTAAACGGATGACGTTATCCTAGACAAGCCGTCTTGCTCCGTGGCGCTAGGTGAGCGTGAGCTGGGCTTTGACGTGGCCTGTGTGCTTTGGCAGGGCGCTCAGATGCAGAAGGGCCAGAGCCTGACTGATCCCCCACAGATCTACCTGACCAGCGTCTCTGACCCCAACTCGCTGACCCCGCTCATCCCGCTGACCCCCGTGGCCGCCGGGGACTGCGTGGTAAGCCCTCCGCAGGGCCACTCTGTGTTCGTGGTCCTAAAGCCCCCGTCAGTAGGGGGCGCCAAAGAGCCCGGCCTTCCTCCTGGAGAGGGCCTTCTGGATATCGTGGACCTGGATGTGAAAACCGATGCAGAGGTGAGGACTAAGCTCTGCTTCAGGTGTGAAGCACTCGGTTATTCACTCCATGAACACAAAAGACTTATCCAGCTGAAACGGAACACGAGCGAGCAGATGGAGTATCTCCGTTAGGCCCCGATGACATGCTTTGACTAGCATGTCTGAAAGTTTCTTTCTCTAGAACTAGAAGTCTGGATTCACATGCATGAAGCCATTCAGTTTCATGGCTCTAATCTGGAAAGATCTTTGTCCAAGAGAACAACAAAGACAAACAAAAAGGCCTTTATTTACCTTTATTTCTTCACATTCCCATATCTGTTCTTATTAGTGCGATGCACAGGAACCTTTCTGATCCAGCTGTTTAAAAGGATTTCGGGTCAAATGTTTGGGTCAATGGGAATTTATGTGTGGTGCTCCTGTACCTTTCTTCTAGACTCTGCCTGCATCTGCTCCAGTGGTTCCTGTTACTCAGGATGCCCCGGTTGCTCCGTTAGCCCCCGACATTCCGGACACTCAGGGCTCCGTGGACGGCCCTCCTGCACCCTGCACGGAGCCCGTGGCCCAGCCAGCGGTGGAGGGAGAGCTGAAAGACGAGCCTGAACCTGGTGTCTCGCAGACGGTCTCTGGTACGTCGCTCTCGCACCTGTGTGGCGGCTGCCCAGGCCTTTTTCCGGAATTCTCTCTGCTGTTGTCTTTTAGTGATGATGTTGTTATGAACTTTTTCTCTCCACACAACAAGCATGGTTACTGTGCATGTATGAAACACAGAAGCTACCGAGTTAAAGGGAAAAGTGAAGACGTGGAGAAGGACAGGGGGAGCTATATCTGCCCGCACGTCCCGTTCCCACCGTGCAAATATATGAGGCGCTGCTGCAGACTTCCTGGAGTTTCTGCACCCGTTAGTGTCACTGCTGGGTTGAGAGTGACCCGCCACCTAGAAATAGCCGACCAATGGCATCCCTGTGCAAACTGAACGTTGATAGCTGGAAGATGGCTAACCCAAACTGTGAGTGGCCACAGATATAGATATAGGACTGTATAGGACCCTCTGTCTTGGCTCCTAGATGGTGGAATGAACTTACCCTGGCTGGCTGTACAAGACATCAGCTGTCTTCAAATGCAGAATGATGACTCGCCTCTTCACTGAGTCACTAAATATGCACAAAAAAAGGAAAAAAAAATCTATTTTTTTCCCACCCTAGCCAGGGCTTTAAGCTGATGGTATTCTTGACATTGACCCATCTATGCTCTCATTAGGATGCAGGCTTGATAGAGACTACAAAGCACTTCTACAAGTCACTGTGGACAAGGGCCTCTTCTAATGCTGGAAGTGTAAATGACTGTAATCTCTATCAGTACCGCAGTCAGATGGTACTATAAAGTAGGTGTTTCTGCAAGGTGGGTGTAATAGAAAAAATGGGTGTCTCTCTGAAGCTGATGGAAGAATCACAGTATTGCAGTAAAAGCAGTTGAAATGTACATGAAAAGCATTTCTAGATCAGAAAAAGACTGAACTCTGAACATGTCAAACAAACGCACAGCGTGCAGTATGTTTGCCGGCAGGGGTGTATATTAGTCTCCTAATGTACATCAGCTCCAGCTGGACAATGCACAGTGCATCGTGGATCGGTTCCATAAATATGACTGAGTTTTCCTTGCTTCCCTGGCCTTTGCGGTCCCCAGCTCTTAATCATGTAGAGCATCTCGGGGTTGAGATCTAATTTACAGCAGTAACGAGAGACTACTCTGTCCGCATGGGCTTAAGATTCCTGCAGAACAATTTCAACACCTTGTGGAATCTGTCGCGATGAATCGATGCCTTTCTAAAGGTCAAAGCCGATCCAAAGCATTAATAAAGTGGACGTTCAGCATGTGTATAAAAGCTAAGCTCAAACAGTATTTACTAATGTATCTGTGCCATAAATGTGTAAGAGATATTCAAGCGGACACTTGCTCATTGGCCAAAACCAGGTCGCTAATGAAAAGAACCGATGGAGATCACTACATGTGCAGACTGGGTGCTTGACCATGGTACCATCGGTTAACAGGCTTCGAAATAAAACAGCGTTCTGTGCTGCTCGCGTGTGCGCACACACACACACACACACACCGGTTGAGGGTATCTTTGAGTGACTGAAAGGTACTTCACCAGAACCAGGGAACCAATGGTGATGATCATCAATGACCCATTTT
>JAOXYF010000022.1:7536032-7573058 GCA_028565775.1 Sternarchorhynchus goeldii
GTGTATAATTTTGATTACTTCTGTATAATTTACATGTTGTTTAATTATAATGGTTTATATATAATATTTATGTGATAAGTAATGTGGCTATTATAAATTGACAGAATACTAACTGAACATTTGAAACATGTACTTTGGAATTATGTAATTCTTGGAATTCTTGTTAATTTATTCTAATAGTTCCCTTCAAATGGAAGCAATCAGATCCACATCCCAGCCTTGAGCGTGGATGGCCTGTCCACTCCTGTCGTGTTGTCACCCGGCCCACAGAAACCTTAGCCTGTGATTGGATCTCTCACTTGTCTGCGTGATCACTGACTTGCAGCCCAGCCACTGAGATTACAGGTAATGAATGGACAGCGTGTGCTATGACGAGCTCTGATTGGTGTTCAGTGGAGCTTCTGTCCAAGTGTTGGTGGAACAGGAGGAGCACATGCTCAGTCTGATCTTGTGATTGGCTGACACAACAGCCTCTGCTCCAGGCTTGGGCCCAGAACTCATTTCATACATGAAAGATTTGTTTCTTTTCTTTTATATATATAAAAAAATCCTCCTTAACATTATTTATTTTTCTTGTCTCAAAGAAGTAGATATTTTGGTGCATCTCTCTTTCCATTTTTAAGGAATCCTCTGAAAGCTTTCTGTACTGAACTTTGACGTATCTCATCTCTCATCACCTGTCATTTGATGACAGGGTTTATTGGCACCATGAACTACACAATATATTTTCTTTTTTTGGACTTCATCTCTTATTTTGTTATTAAACGTAAAGATGAAATATGATGGATGACACATAGATGGCAGCAACTACTTACTACTTGCTTTGGCACCTTTGAACTTGCAAAGCAAAATGTATGTTGTTGTTTTTTAGACAACATCAATAACAACAAAAAAACAACCCACATATGATAAAAATTCTGGATAATTACATGGAGTTATTTCTGCTAAAGAGGGATATCATTTTAGAGGAATGGAGATACCATCCATGGGACTGAATGAGAACACAGGGTTAGATGGCTGGTCAAGTACTCATCAGTATCCTTTGCCAGGATACAGAATGGCTACATCATCATTCCTTGCCCACAGAAGTGTCCCCTTGCACAGACACTCCTGCCCTGATTCTGGTTTGGAAAGTGGCATTTTTTCCCCTCTGTGCTTGGACAGCTCCTTCCTGAAAGGAACAAAGCCACATCATTGAGGATCATTGAGGATCATTGAGGATCATAGAGGACACTTTGGGATGTTTCTGTATTGTTTTTGTTGTTTGTTTTATGATGTTTTATTTGTAAGGAAACACCAGAGGAGACCAAAGACTAGCAATTTGTGTAGAATCAAGTTGAGCATTGTTGTATGTGCTGCAGCATCTCTTCTACTCTCTCTCTCTCTCTCTCTCTCTCTCTCTCTCTCTCTCTCTCTCAGTCAATTTGTCACATTAAGGGCTACTGGACTCATTAAGCTACCAGAGTTTGAACTCTTAAAGCTTATCCATGGATTCAGTGTAAAATTCCATTGCATTTGGTATTTCTAAATATATTTGTGTATTTGGGATCATATATAGCAGATAATGGTCTAATTTATAGCTGAACAGGTAACATGAAAATGTGAAATGTTTAATGTCCTATAGATAGTATTTTGCATTAACTACTTTTGGTAAGTTCCTACACTACTACTCCCTGATGTGTGCCTAATTAAATTCATTTGAAAGTTGGGTATTTATAAAACTAAGCACGCTTCTCACCTCAAACCTGTTCATAGTACTTTTCTAATTCTGGTATGGAGATGTACAAGCAAGCATTTTTTTTCTACTTAAAAGCAAAATCAATATTCAATGGCATGTTCGCTCTTTATTTGAGGCATGGCATCTCACAGCACCATGAAACCCCCAGAGTGCTGGTGGACCCCCCCGAGGCTGTACCAAACACTGCTTCATCTGACCCACGAGATCCGGCTGGACCTGGACTCACCCGTTCAGGCTGGGCAGTGACGCATCCTGATGCTTGTTCCCCAGTCGTTCTGTTCGCTCTTGTTTTGGAAAGACGATCCATTGGTTCCCGATCCCCCACCCTGTGTGCTGCCAGGTGACACCCGACTGTGCGGTTCTGATCCGGCTCGGTTCTGTATTTAAGCTATTTTTGCTCTTTATTCGCCCAGCCAGCCCTGCAGCCTTTGCTCTGTGGAATTGAATCGCTGACATGTATGTAAGCTGGGCCTGCGCACGCTCCATCTTTGCATGGATTCCCTGTACCAACCACACTGTAGTCCGGCAGCACCCCGTCTCACCCCATTTCACCTCCTGGACTAGCAATGTGTGTTTCTTGGCTTTACTGAACTGGGGAGAACTGAAGATTTGTGGATCCTCATGCTTGTGTTCACTGACGTAACTGCACACTTATGATCCAGTGGTATGACCAAGTTAAGCCGCAGAGTCTCTTCTGTCTTGTGCTTCGTGCTCCTCTGGTGGAAATGTCACTTTTTAAAACCCTGCATTCTGCTCTTGTGTGTACTAAAGTCATCTCTCTAACGCACCCTGACTGTGCAGAAGTACCTATCTGGGATTCAATACCACATTAATTTGCTATATGCTCTTACACAGTCTGCCAAGTAGACCCATGGGTTTCAGGAATATGAGGATCCCTCAACAGTTAAAGTTACTTATGATGTCATACAGTCTCTTGGGGCTGAATAGATTTTTCTATGAGCAGATAATTGGTACTCGGTCCAACTGGTACAACTTTACCAGTAAATGGAATGTATCTGTAAATAATTAGGTTTTGTTTGATTCAGTGGCAAGAATTTCAGAGTCGGCGATCTATGTGCTCATAGCGTGGAACATATTGCAGATGCTTGTTTTATATTGAAGAAATTTATCTTTAAAAAAAGGTCTTAATCATAGCAAGTGGGCTTCTTTCCCTTTGTTAGTGCTGCCAGGGCAGAAGGGCACGTTTCCAGTAGCTGTATCTGTCCCAGCTGAATAATGCTGAAAGATGCATTTCAAGCCATTTCATTCAACTGTGTACAGCTTTGATGTTGAGGCATTCTGTTTTGTGTACAATAGGTAATTCAGGCTTGTAATAGCGAAACCTTGCAATATTAGATTAGTCACTGTGATCCCTGCTTTTGTCATTTTTAATGGTGAATAGTATCTTTGACACAGATGTACAGATGATGTTTAGCTCGTGCCATACCCGTGCGAGGGTTTTCCGCAGCTCCCCGCTGTTCCACTTGTACTATATGTGGCTGAGAACTTTTGTTCAGCACTAGCTTTTGCTTCAGGACGCCTGGCTGTGACGTGTTTCTTTGCTTCAGGTCCATGATGTAATGCAGGTGTTTGGGAACAGCGCACACTTTCTCACACTCCACCGCTGTTCTGGCGCTTGGGACGCCTCTTTCATCATTAGTACACGTGTTGACCTCATCAGCACACACTCAGCACCACGGCAACGTGCTGCGTACTCTGAGCCCCGAGATCAGCAACAAGAATCGCATGTTGTTATGTTTGATTTAAAGAACAGAGAGATGAAAGATAGGAAGAAAGAAAGCCATACCTTTGTATTACACTTTTTACCATAGTATATCTGTACGTAGTTCAATTTTATTGATATTTACCCAGTTCTTGTGATGGCGGGACCTCTAGACTGTATAACACATGTGATATTGATCAGACATTGGGGCATTTTTAAATGTGCCGACTGCAATCTTAGTTTGTAGTTGTACCAGTAAACCAAGAAAGGAAACCTAACAACATTTGAATGAAACTTTTTTAAAAAGGAGAAAGACATCTGAGCTTTCCATGGCTGAAGTCTAGTTATTCTGAAACCTCAGCGGTTTTGTAGATCATTTTAGCCCCTATAGATATACAAATCCCAGAGGTGATAAAGGGCCAACATAGAGTGGCCTGAAAGTAAGGTTTCTGTGAGAAGCTGGCAAAGCTGTTTCTTACTGACTATAAACCGCTGCTCCCTCTAAACCAGTGTTTCTCAAGGCATTTCTGGAGGCCCACCTCACAGTCCATAATTTTGCATTAAACCAACTCCCAATATGCCTGCACTAGATTGAGTATTCTTAAGGGTTTGGTATAGGCATACCTGTGTGAGAGCAAAAATGTGGACCGGCAGGTGGGTCCTGTGGACCGGGATGAGAAATGCTGCTCTAGACCTTCTGTTTCCTGAGCTGTTCTCTTCAGGAATGGCATTGCAAGAATGGCATATGATCAATGCTGTACCTCTTTGAACTTATGAAGACTGTTTAGGTGCTCATTGTTCCACTTTGACTACCACATTAAAAAGGAAACAGGCCTTAATGTTAGATGCCCAAAATTCGGAACGGTGTTTATCACTTACTAATATGATAAAACCATCCTTTGAATCAGCACTTTATTATTAGTGTCCAATTTACATGAACAAATCAGTTTTTTCCTAAGAGGAACACAGAATTTTATATCCTAATTTCAGTCAGTGGTACCTATTGTATATCTTCAAAAGAAAAAAGTTTAAAGCAAAACCTGTTGTTTTTGTAAATGTTTTCATTCCCTTTTCTGAATTTTTCCTGAACCAAAATTGTGCAAGAATTGTACTTGTGCACGTTTTACTTGTGCAAAGAAAAACAATTGTAAATTGTTACCAGCATGTGCTTAATGTTGTAATTATTGCAACCTTTATGCAAGTGGGGGCACGTTTTTAGCACACATGTATTTGACTAATGCGCACACATACACACGCACACAAAAAGCCATTTTCTAAAATATAATGAACATGGAGATGAACATGCAGTCCTGCAGGCCTGGGACGGTTGGGATGGATGTGTAGAGTGGCTCGTTTCCACTTTAAATACCAGCAACGATTTACATGACACCATTAATTTAATCCCCATTAGCTGTGAGATCCAAGACACTGATGTTTTTGGTTTGGTTTTGTTTTGTTTTTTTTGGCTTTAGTGATGTTCCTGAATGAGGAAAATATCTGGTTTAGGTTTGGCGACTCCTCAGAGAATGTTGAAACCCAAATGCAAAATCAAGTCAAAGCGTAGGTGGCTCAAAACTGTTAAGACTAACCCTTTGTTTTGTTCTGGGGGGTTTTGGGGTGTGTGGGTGTGTGGGTGTGTGTGTGTGTGTGTGTGTGTGTGTGTGTGTGTGTGTTTGACCAGTTTAAATGTGTCTTTTAAAAGTTACTAAAACTTTTAAACTGCTGTTGTCAGCTATGTCTCTTCACTATTTTCTTTTTGAAATGTTACATGGAAACTACTATTGTATGGTTCAGTATTCAGTAATGTGCTGGAAGTCTTGCGCTACATGTGTATTTGTGTAAAAAAAAAAAAGGAAAAGAGAAGAAAAAACGATATTCTGATATTCTGTCTGATGTTCTGTAGAACCTGAATATGGAACTTGGATTTCAGATCTCTGTAGCCTGACCCCCCTTTTCCCAGTTGACACCTGCTCTCTGGGAGTTTATTTACAAAAAGGGACGGAGGGGCTTTTATTTTTTGGAATTGTCCAAATACTATATTATATTTACTGGAAAGAGAGACAAAATTATTTTTAATCTGCACATTCTTCTTTGTTTGTGTGTGTTATAGATATTAATCTTGTTTTCTAAAAAAAATAAAAATATGGAGCTAATATAAAAAAAAGTGAATAAACGCTATTTTGTTCTTTAAATCATTGTGTTCATTGTCCTTTGTGTGTGTGTGTGTGTGTGTGTCTGTGTGTGTCTGTGTGTGTGTGTATTGTTTGTTCTGCTTTGCTAATCTCTTTGTATCTTGCTAATTGGAATTGGTTGCCAAGTGCAGCTAAGAGTCCTATAGGTTTGGTGCTGTGCTCAAAGTGTGGAGGCAGTGAATATTTTGTTCGTCCTGTTCATTATCCAGTTTCCACAGTATAGTCACTGTCTGTCAAGGCAAATTAACTGCCTGTGATTCAAGTCAAGGGCAATGTTTGTGTCTAATTTGTGTTTTAATTCAAACTAAGCTTGGATAGAATTCTCCCCTTTTTTATCCCTGAGGAACACAAGGTGTTCTGGGTAACCAGGTTGCATATCTTTCTGTCAACACAGAAAACCATCCCAAATGTGTCACAGAGTAAACCATGCTAATGCTAAAATGATCAGTCCTTACATTTTAAACTGCTGACAGGTGAAGTGAACAACATTTATTATATTGTTACAGTAGCATCTTGACTTTGACAAGGGCCAAATTGTGTTTGGCTGGATGAGTGGGTCAGTGCATCCCCTAAGTGGCCGGTCTTGTTGGGTCTTCCCAGTACGCAGTGGTTAGTACCTACCAAAAGTGGTCTTAAGGAAAACCAGTGACCCAGCAAAAAGGGTCATGGGTACCCAAGGCTCACTGAACTGGGAGGAGAGTGAATGCTAGCCCATGTGCTTCAATCCCACAGACTAGATAATGTAGCACAAATTTCTGAAAACATTCATTCTGGCTACAATGGAAAGGTGTCAGAACATCCAGTGCATTGCAGCTTTGCTGCGTAAGGAGCTGTGTAGTCTGACCCTTGTCTACCACCAAACCAAAATGGGCATGTGAGCATCAGAACTGGAGCAATGGAAGAATGCTCTATAGTCTGATGAATTACGTTTTCATGTACATCATAGGTACGGCAAGCTGGTGGAGGCCATGTGATGCACTGGGCAATGTTCACCTGAGAAATCTTGCGTTGAAGCATTCGTGTGGATTTTACTTTGACACATACTGTTCTAGCTCTCAATACAATTTAAGAATTTTGGGATGTGCATGAAAAACAAGTCTGTGGAGAACTTCACAACTTGGAGGACTTCAAGGAACTACGGGTACGTCTGTGCCAGGTACCCCAAGATACCTTCAGACATCTAGTAGATTCGATGCCTTCACTGAATAAAGATGGTGACCCACACAATATTAATGTTACCGCTGATCGATGTATATCTTATATTGAATATATAAAACTAATTTCTAATCATGCTAACTAACTGCTTGTTGTTTTCATTTATGTTGAGTGAGCCAAATGCTGTTATTTTTGGTGTGAGACATTCCTTTAAAGTTCCCCGTACTCTACAGACTGCAGTGCCGAGGAGTCCAGACAAACTCCTTCTAACAAATCCATGCCAGCTGTGCATGTTATTTTGCAGTCTTTTAACAGAGAGATAACACATCTAAAATAACTTAAAAATGGCATCGAGCTTTCAGCTTCTCCAGCTCCCCGACACTTCCAGCCTTCTAGGCTGTCCTATAAATGGCATTAGAGATACATACTCAAAAAAAAAAAAAAAAGTGCATTCACATCCCTAAAGGAGTTGTTCCCATATTTAGTTGTTCCTTGGGGGCTGGTGGTCTGTGAAGGGAGGGGGAGGTATTAATTAAAACCCGTGATGGAGGCACAGACACAAGAGGAGCACAATGCTCTGATTAACAAAACCCCAGAACATTTCAGAAAACTTTGATTTCACTTGTCTGGGAGTTGAGCTGTGTGTGTGTGTGTGTGTGTGTGTGTGTGTGAAGCAGAATGATGAAAGACTGTGTCTGTCTTGTTTGTAGGGAATGTTGCAATTGATGGAGAGAGAGAGGGAGGGAGAGAGAGGTGTTTATGCAGTAAAAAAGATGCAGCAGCAGCCAGATTCTGTGTGAAACCCCAACACTCTCTTTTACATTAGCATTAAGAATATAGAAAACCAGAAGAATATGATGTGGCAGTGTTTGTCAAATCTATAAGATAAAATGGCAAACTGACTATGCTAAACTTACTGTGGAATGTAACATCACTGAATAAAACTGAATAGTGATTTTTTTTATTTTTTTGGTTTTTTTGGATATCGAACCACACCCTGTGGCTTTAAAGCTGTTTCTAAAATGCTTTCATAGACAAATTAAATGTCAGATGTCAGATGTAATCCTATTTCAATTTTATAATAATTTTAGTAATAGTAATAATTTTATCTATCATCTATCTATCTGTCTGTCTGTCTGTCTATCTATCTATAGTGTGTGTGTGTGTATATATATATATATATATATATATATATATACACACTATACACTGTATAGAGAGAGAGAGAGATTGTATATTGTATTATTGCATATTGTAGCTTTAAAAACATCTTGCCACACCCATTCCAAGAAGAGGTCTGTCTTTACATAAAGAGGACAATTTTTGCAGCGTAGCTGTTCCTGTGATGCCAATCCTCAACCTGGTGCTTATCGCAGCTGTACCCTGCGGACTGGGCATGCGGTTGTCCGATCGTGGGGAGCCTGTGGTTGGCAGCCACTGCTGGTTATGCAGGTGGCACACTGGAAATGGATGTGTTCAGAGGGTTGCTGATCTGCCATTCAGCTGAATGGATAGCTGTGGCAACACGGGGCAGGTCCAGGTTTAATTGCCTTTATCCCAGTTCAGGCCAGTTCAGTGCAGAAGCAGTGCGTGATGTACTGATGTTAAGGACTGGGTCATAGCAGTGATGAGATCTAAATGTCCATCAGGAAAAGCCTGTTAACCAGCAGGCCATTCTAAACCTCGGGTGAAGAGTGTGGTTTGTTCTCTCTCCTTCAAATACACACCGGCTTTGGAGCAGAACGCGAAAAGGCCTGCAAAGGCAAAGTTAATTAATGTCAGCCTCCTTTACCTGAGCGTCCAGGGCAGGTAGAAGCTCTCCCATTCTTCCAGATAGTGTCATTGACCTTTCTGAGATCGAAGGTGGTGGGCGGAAAGAAAACGGCCTTGACTCGCAGAGCTGAGCCATTTCTGTCGCATGTTGGATCTCATGTTGAAATATTCATTGAACCTATTTCTTAAAATAGTGTCCCGCTCAGTGTCCTGCGTAGAGCTTCAGTACCTCCATGAAGCTTTCATCCTGCTGTTTCCCCGCCCCTCCCCCTCTTTTCGGTATTCCCTTCTTTCTTCCTTGTCCCACTCTTGTCTTTTTTCCTCTCCTACCGCCTTCCTTCCTTCTCTCTCTCTCTCTCTCTCTCTCTCTCTCCCTCCTCAGCGTGGTGTGTATTCATACCAGGCTGTAGCTACTCTGCTTTGTCCTTTGGCGTACGCTGAATCCCAATGACCTGTTTTATCAAAGTCATGCCCTAACGAGCCAGTATGTGCGGGCGGCCCGTGGCACACTGGCAGTCATTAGGAGTTATGGCTGTGATGTCGTCTCATAACCAGAGACAGAGAGTCTGCTGCTGACTGCTCTCTCTCTCTCCCTCTCTCCTCATCTCCCTCTCTCCTGCCTGACTACAGCAAGGGAGGACGTAAACCTTCACCAGCTGAACTCATTATCAGAACACATACACCAATAGTACCGTATACCCACCATCCATTTTATTAGAAACTCCTTCCTTATGCTCTCTGGCCACCTGTCTTATAGGTTGCATTTAATAAATGTGTAGTTATGGACTACAGCCCTCCTGTCGCCATGTACAATTTGGCAGCCACTCTCTACTCCATTTATGCCTGGTTAGGCTGGGACCACAAGTCCACAGCGGTCTGGATATTATTTGGGTGGTGGGCCATTTTCAAACAGCAGTGACACTGTTGTGGCAGGTTTGTACTGCACTGGTATATCGGGCACAATAGTGGCATGCGGTACAACAAGAGGTAACACTTTTTGCAAAGCAAAAGTGCCGTGTAATGCTGCAGACATAGTTTACAGTTCATCTTACAGAAAAGCTTTTTTTTGTTTTTTTTTTTACGTTTAAGTTTTATAAATGGAGTTGCCAACCTCACTGAATTACTGTGAGATTCTCACTGAAGGGCGGCCTAGATAAAGACTTTTCAATTAGGTACACCTCCATGTCTGTCTGACTTGTAGTCACCGTTCAAAGTTAGTTGCTAAGGTAGCATGTGCGTAGACAGTGTTTCACTAATGGTTTTGTATTCCCTTCTTCAGAATACTGAGAAAGGCCAGGCTGATATAAACCAGTCCCCATAGAGAAAACCCTAAAATTTCATTGGTCAGTAGACCAATAATCTAATAATCTAATAGATTTACATTACAGACCGCTCAAAATTGGACGAGGAGTTTGGCAATCGGGGAGAGGCTTGGAGTAGAGCTGCTCCTCCTCCGCATTGAGAGCTGAGGTGGTGTCTGCTCTGGATGCCCCCTGGACGCCTCCCTAAGGAGGTGCTCCAGGCATGTCCAACAGGGCGAAGATCCCAGGGAGGACCCAGGACACGTTTGAGGGATTACGTCTCCCTACCCCCTAGAAGAGCTGGAAGAGGGGTCCAGGTTTGAGTTGGTCCAGGTTTGAGTTGGTCCAGGGTCCAGGTTTGAGTTGTACCACTCAAATAGAAATGTGTCCTCTGCCAGGTTAGAAGGGACTGACTGAATACCACTAACAACACTGTTGGAGTCTGTGAGTCTTCTGTGTTGAATACATGATTGAATGCATAAAACAATCCAGCCTGTAGTTAGAGGACACATGCATAGCAACAGTCTACAGACTACAGTGCATAGTGCACATCATCTCTCAGTGTGTGGCATAATGTTATAACAGTGGGTAAGATTCACTGTTAGTGAGAGATTTTGTGATTCCTATTGGCTTCCAGGACAGGATCATTTTTCAGTGACTCCCTCTCAGAAAGCCCTGTTTGTGAAACCTGTTGGTGAAACTTGAGCACATGAACACCTCATCCCTCCACACTTACCTACTGACTCAGACTGATGTAATATGATTAAGCTTTATTGTCATGTGATGTTATACTGACCTAACCGTACATTAATATTCGTCCCCTGAGATGTTTGGTAGAACATTTTTTTTGTTTGTTGTATGCAAAACCAAATAACAACAGGGGTGGGGAATCGGTTAAGTGCATGAACAGTTCATCTTTTCTGTGCAGTTCTGCTGACTCAACCCTTCTCTCGTAATGTGCAATCAATATGCTTAATCCATTATATCCACATAATCGCCACGACAACAGGACAACGGAGATCCAAAAAATCACGTCACAGTGGTGCGCATGGCCTGTTGCCCCACGCCACAGGGAGGGCAGATGATGATGGTAATGTTTGAGAGATTAGCGTTATCTTCTCAGTAGAGAAGCAAAGCTGTAGAATACAGATAAGAGACAGAGGGAGAGAGAGAGAAAGAGAGAAAGAACCAGCTGTGGCATGAACCCTTGTCTGTCACTGCTCTTTATCGGGGGGAATCCTCTGAGCCAGGGTCTGCTAGACTGGAATGTCGTGGTCGGCTCTGAGCCCAGCGCATGCAGGAATTATTAATCTCCTGCCTAATCTGACTTTAATCCTGGATTTAAAGTGATGTGATTGTTTAGGGTTGAGCAGCAGAGCGGAGGACGATAGCCTCGGGTTGCAGTGGGAGGTGGAGGCACGGACAGCATTTCACTTCTTGTTGTTCCATATACTGTGTCTAATTGACTTTTCCTGCTTTTCCTGATGTAATTATGAGGCTTAATTACCACTGTCTCACAGGGCATCTTTCCAGGGCACAGAGCAAGTCTAGTTTAACTTACACTAACATTGATTTTTCCACTGCGTTTTTATACTCTACAAAGCACAGTCTGTGTTTGAGGCACTTCACGTATGTTTGACTGACTTAAAGCATGGGTTTGGTTTATGGATTAGGCATCTTCACCTGGTCTATTGGTAGGCAGGTTCAATTAAGGAAAGTCAAAAGCCTTTAATTGTATAAAATCTGATTATGGATTAATTCCAACATTTTAGATCAAATATAACCAGATATAACCAGGCATGGAATTCAGCCTGTTAGGTCTTTGTAATCCTTTTTTAGAGTAATGTTTTATTTTGAAGCATGTTGTGTTTAATCTGTTTACATTGATTAATACTTAGTTCATTGGTCCTGTAAAATATGTAGTAATACATTATATTAGATATTTATTACTATTATATAAACTTATCATATAAACAATATTTTTATCTCATGTAAAATACTTTGAGATTTTGGAACTCAAATAGAAACTATTACATATAAAAATCTTTTTTTTAAGTACACTTGCTAATTTGTATTGATAACTACAACAATTAAGCAAAACCCATTAAATATGGTGTTGTTTTTCTTTATTGTACAGTGTATTAGTTTCATGTTTTGTTGAGTTGTTTACCTGTTTATGGTTAAGAGGCTAAAACATGACTATGAACGGGATGCATGTGGGGGGAAAAGAAAAAGAGGTTAAAACTTAACACTTATTAGACATTCAAAGTGTATTATATGTTGTAGCACACGGTAATAAGATTACAGCCCAACTCTCACCAACTTGTTTCATGTCACTAAGATGCTTTGGCCACATATGTACATTCATATTGATAATGATCCAGAATATATATGAATTTATGACTTGTTAATGTCCTCATTATGAAGAGCAGTTTGTGGATACAGATGTAATTTCAAACTCTCTTGTCTGTGAAATAACATCACAGCAAATCAAGCATTCAGTTTTTCATAATGTTTTTCAAAATTATTGTAATACATTATTATTCCAGTCTTAATATATTACATACTCACCTTTTGTTCGCATTGAGCACCTTAGATTTATGGATCATTTATGGAGCTTTTTTGTGTGCTTTGAAAGAACATTACGACTACAAAGCATTGACCATCAAAAGGCTTAAAGTTCAGCAGTTTTAAACTTTACCGTCACGTAAAAAAAAAATTCACGATTTAGATATGTGGTCATTCAGTCTGGGACAAATCTTCATTTAACTGATCACAATAGTAGTACAGGCAACCAGAGGTGCGCTGCCAAAATACAACAACGCACCAGGCAGCTGTCACTTTAGGGAAGCTCAGACTTGGAACCCTTTCACTGAGATGTTTGGAATGATAACACCTGGTTCTATAAGTCAACAAATCGTGCCAAAATCGGGATGTACCATCCCATCATTTATAGCTACTTTTGGATTCAGGACCGTTGTCCTGTAGTCATGTATGCTTATTAGTTTATTCATTCATAGATTCAAAATTAAAAATAAGTGGACATGACATCATCAATCACCTTACCTTCCAGAATCATTCATTAATACAGGTGTTAATTACCTCAGGTCAGGTAGACCTAAATGGTTATCTGTGCATAATTTGGTTGTTTATTTTTTCTTCTGTGTTACAAAATGTTTCAGAGGCGTGGCTGTAAAACTACAAAGAGCCATACCTACAAAACAACACTAACCAAATCTGCCCTTATCCAACTTCCTGTAAACTTTTATTCATCTTAGTAACATGTTGCGAACATGTACTTGACTGTTGCAGACACAAATTTTCTAGTAGCAAATGCGCCTATAGCGAAGAAGTGCGGTAAGCCCACGCGCAGGCCTCTCCACGCGAAGGTTGTTAATTTATCTCTCATAAGCAGGACTGACGTCCTAGTGCCTGTTTTCCAAACACCGGTTACTTAAGGTAGCTAGAAAAGTGAATAGTCGTTTAGATGCTCGAAATTTGCATCTAGCTACACCATTTTTTGATGCACATCTAATAGGTAAACCTGGCGAATCATTAAAGGCGATAACATTTCATTTTACAGTAGGGTTTCCCATCATCGGTGAGGTAATAAGCTTTTCGGAATCAAAAATGCCCAACAAGGTCTCGTATTTCTGTTGAACCGTGGGTGCCTGCATAGTGTGACCTATTGATGATGGAATCGTTTTTTCGCACTCCTCACACTGCCGCAGGAACGGTAGACCCGAGGGCACGGCGAAAGTGGACCATTACATCATTGCTATGAGATAGAACGATGTCCCCTCCTTTATCTGATTGGAAGATACAAACCGGCCTATCGGTTCCATTGGATAATGACAACGTACCTAAAGGATGAGAGAGGCGTGTTCTTGGAGGCGCGTAGGGCGCTTTAAATACGGCGAGGATAAGACAGAAGTGAGCAGGTTGAGACACCGTAAAGAGGGCGAGTCTCTCGTTGCTAATCGGAACCAGGTTTCGACCCTTTCAGCGCTAATATAGTGTCTTTGAGTTTGGTCTTAGGATCGCCTTAAATTTAAGCAGTTTCCCACAGCGAGAAGTGTAGACAAACATTTCTACAATCATTTTCCATCGGACTGTAGAATTCGTGGAGCGGAGCGAGACGTCCTTTACGTTGGACCCATCCGGTGTTCGGTGGAGGTAAGGGCGTTACTTTTAGCTGGTTTAGCGATTTAGATGTATGAAATCAAATATTCTTAAAGTTACACAATATCAGCATATACTGTATTCTAATCATATATTATATTCAATAGTGAGGTGATAGTCTGCTCGTATCGTTTTCAGTCCGAGTTACTGGGGGAGGTTCCGCTTAAGTTGAAAGTAAAACAACTGGATCACATCTGCCGTTATGTGACTTTCCAGGTTTCGCTGATCTCCAGTTAATCAGCGAAATCACATTCACCCTGTTCTACTCTGCCTACGTGATCTTGACGAAGCGCTCTGCTTATAATAACGTAGCGACAGCGCTACGCTTCGTACCGATAATGTGAGCCTACGATATGTGCATCTGTTTATAGAGCCTGTGCATTTAGAATTAAACTGTTATCGTCGGTTATAACGACAGTTGAACTGATCCCGGCTACTTTGGCTTACTCGGCGAAAACAATGAAAAAGCAATAGATTATATAGCCTGTTCTCTGTAAGGTCTCTGATCACTAAAACAGGCCGTTCAGAGCTATAGGCCTATCAGTTATTTACAAACTGATGTGATTCAAAGTGACGTTTTAGAACAGCCTTAACATAACTGGTAAATTCGAGGCCCTCTGGTAATATGTTCCTAATAAGCTGGTGTGTATCAGAATTGAATATTTTAACAGTAGTCTATAATACATGAAATTCTTTCAAATGAACTGATACAGTTGCTAGTATACAGATTTTTGCTTTTAACTCAGATTTTATCACTCACCCTGAAGGTATATACATATTTATACCAGGAATAAAATCTCATTAGCAACGTGTCTTTAAAAAATGCTGCATTTGCACAGTTGATCATTAATGAGTTTTAGGTTTTCACTTTAAAAGTACCTAAAAATGTCAACTTTGTTGAAATGCACTTTAAAAATTGAGTTTCTAAATGGGGGCGCAGTGTAAATCAAATAAAATAAATTAAATAAAGTGACCATTTATGTGACTGTTGGTTCTCATCCCAGTCACACCCTGTGTGCGGTGCATCGTGTACTTCTAGGTTTCTTCCCTTCCATCCCTCCTCCTCTGTCATGTCAAGGTAACGATCTCGTTTGAGCCGTTGTTTGTGGTCCTGTGAATCATGTTACTAACAACAAAACCACCACCGTTTACCTCCACACAGGGAACACACACACACGCACTCCTGCACCGCTTCTCTAGGAAATGATTTTTGGGAAGATTGTTTGGTTGGGATTTGAGTCAGGATGAAACCAGCCCGTGCAGTGATAATTAGACTGCACTCTGTTCCCTGCAAACCCCCCCTTCCCCCCCGCCCCAAACACTGCTGCCGCTGCTTTTAAAATTTAGCTTCAGAGGAGCCGAGGAGGAGGTGTCGGAGACGTGCTTGCGTCCTGTCAGAGGCGCTGCCCGCGTTCTCCTGCATCAGAGACTCTGCATCCTTATCCTCTGAGTTAAAGAGGGAAACTTCAGCTCCTGTTTTTCTGAGCAGACAGACAGGAGTAGCTGAAGTGTCCTCCACCGCACCGGCGGCACCACGCAGAGGAGAAAGAGGCTCACAAAATCCATTCCTAAAGTGCATCAATCCTAAAGTGGGAGTGTTGGTCAGGGACGCAGGACGCTGTTGACTCGTTAATGCGGTTCTGTTGCGTAGAGAGAGCCTTGTGTAACACGATGATTCAGTGTGAAATGACTTCCCTCTCGGCTGCTCCATGGACGTCCGGATGCTCTGCTGCCCGTTTGAGTGGCGCGGAGGTTGTTCATGGCACTAGAGCTCCTACTTTGAAGAGGTTAGTTATGGCCTGGATCGTTTTGGACAGGCTAGTCTAAAAGGACTTCACACAGTACTGTGTTCAAACATATCTCTGCTGTGGGTGCAGTGGGAGAGAGCAGGGAGAGACAGAGAACGCATCAGGGCTTTTATATTCTACAGAAAATGATCATGAAAGAGCTTCCATGTCCTTGAGTAGAAGTCCACTCCCCTGAGCCATTCTCCTCCGTTCTATCTACAGTATCTCTTCTCTGCCTTCTCTCTGACAGTCTCTCTCTCTCCAGTTTTGTTTCTCCATCTCTCTCTCTCTCTCTCTCTCTCTCTCTCTCTCTCTCTCTCTCTCTCGCTCTCTCTCTCTCTCTTTGCTCAGCCCCCTTTGTTAGCTTGATTGATTCTGCTTTCATCAAGCACAAAATCTGCTGCACACTTACGTAATGAGTGTGAAAAAGAGTGAAACTTTAATAGTGAGATAGGCAGAGAGAGGATCGAGGATGAGCAGAGATGCTCAGTCATAGCTAAGTGGGTGTCACAGGACACAAAAATGTTGCTCAAATAAAATAATAATGAATATGAAACGGCCCATTCAGAGTTGCTTTTAAAGCAGAGCCTCAGCTCTGCTCCTCCACCCTGGAGCTTCAGTCATCTGCTTGTTTATGACAGCAGATGGAACTGAAATTGCCTTCATGCCTTTAAAGTCAATGACAAAAAAAACAGTTGAAACCTCTTGAATTTTAAATGGTTTAGTTGATGTTTTTTTGTTTTGCTTTGTTTTGTTTTGTGTCTGCAACCTTTGCCTTCACACCTTTTGGAACTGAATTTATTTATAATCTAATTGGTTCAGTGCAGCTGAAGCTGGGTGAAAATGATCGGGTGATACGGCTGTGAGCCAATGTCCATCACTTTTTCTAACACTTTCTGTGCAGTTATATGATTTGCTGGAGAGGAATGACTTTTTGTTGGTCCTGGTTTGGAAAGGTTAATGGCAGTTTAATAGGGGGCGACACTTTATCAGTTTATCCATTAGTCTACAGCCCATCTGTTGGCTTTGCTGTCCTCCATTCCTGTGATCAGGGTGAGAAGTGACTGGTCTCAGCCCACTCTTGAATGCGTATTTTTTTGGGTGGATTGATGACTCTCAACCCCGCTGTGACATTAACACGTATAAAGATCCCAGCAACCCTGCTGGGGCTGATTTGACTCATATCGGTTTAACGCACACATCAGTGCCACTGCCATGTCAGTGTTAATGCTGTTAATGCTCACATTGAACTGTGCTGAGATACAGGCTGACAAATTAGACACGTGAACACATGCTACTGTAACCGTAGACTTCTAGAATGTGCCTGTAACAGAGGTACCTGTAAATACCTAATGAAGCGAAGGTAGGTACGAGCAGGAGGACAAAAGAGAACACCTGTCAGGCATGCAGCTAGCATGGGGATTGTGGGAGTGTGTTTGCATGTATGTGAGAGACAGAGAGAGACAGAAGGACGTGTTGCAGGTGTGCAGGGTAGTCTGGAGATGTTGGCAAAGCGTGACGTTACAGATATAGCTCTCCACACCAATTAACAGCTGCTTCTCTGCCCTCCCCAACTCCCTTCACCAACCCCCCCCAACCCACCCACCCCACCCGTGCCTCCTAGCAAAAAAAAAAAAAAAAATATGAAAATTAAAGACCTGCCTGCAGCTCCCTCCATTATTAATAAGACATCCATGAATTTTTCATTGTCTCCAATACGTTTGCAAATGTGAGAGGCTGTGTCAAAATGTGTTGGATGAGGAGGAAAGCGTGTGTGTTGAAGCAGAGATCAGTGCGTAGCATTGATCGCTACGCACACACACCCTGCCACGATACTCGGCCATGACTCCATAATGTCACTGCTTTTACCCCAAGGCTGTGCAAATAGCAATACACCCTTTTATTCATGATTGTTGCATTTTGTTTTGCAATGTTGTGAATATGCATTTTCTCGTTATTATGGTTTAATAATTTACAGCGTCGTTTTACTTTTCTCCGCGCTTCAGGGCAGGATCGAGGGGGTCATTAGTGTGGTACGGAAGAAGTTGTTTAGGGTGTTTATTTTGCAGTGAACAAAACGACACACACCAGCTCAAAGCTGGAGACCTATTTAGTGTTAACGTTGTGCAGGCCTCGCAAAGATCTGCCTGGATGATCTCTCTGCTTGGATGATCTCTCTGCCTGGATGATCTCTCAGAAACTGACACATGAGAGAGATGATGCACTCTGTCTGGCCACTGCGTTGAGTATTAAGTATTGTGTCTTTGTATTAAGGAGTGTTCTAACCATCTGGTCCCATAGTTCTATGCTTAATGCAAGAAAGGACTCAGGAAACTTACAAATAAACACACATAGAAGCTTTGGTTTTTCATTAGCCATTCAAGACATGCAAAATGTGATCCACTTTAGCGTCTTGGTAAACAGAGCACCGCCCCTACATTAGCCAGATCATAACCCTACATTAACCAGTTATTTACAGGTGCGTATGATCCATGTGTCTTCTAATAGGCTAATAATATACAATACAACAAACATTGGGAAAACAAACTCAAAAGACTGTAGATATGTTTGCTGATTTTTTGCACAAGTGAAGTAGTGGGGATTTCATATTCTATACAGTGCTGTTGGGTTTCGATAAACTATCACCAAGTGGGTTCACATTCATCGCCTATGTTCAAATGCACAATATGAATAAATTTCAACTGTTAGCAGAACTGCAGGATCAAATAGCACAGCGAGAACACGCCTTGACTACTGACAGCTGAAACATCACAGACCAAAGCTTCAAGGGGATATGCAGGCATTTTCACGGGCCTGCTGGTGCAAAGTGTGGAACGCCTGGGCAACAGGGATTAGGATAAATCTGTCCTGCAGTGTAACCCTAGCGTGCGACAGGATCCGAAGGCAACTTCATGACGTTTGGATTCACCAGCGTTGACTTGCTGTAGGAGGACTTGGGTGATTTTGTCTTGACAGAATCTTCTGAATGTGTCTTTTCTGTGGACTTGCTGATTACAATGGTTTGTCTTAAGCAAAGTTTTGATTGTTTAGTTGTTTGTGGTTGACAGGAAGGCAGTGTCCTCTTATGTTTCAGTGCAGTTCCTTGTGTGAGTCAAGATTATTATTATTTTTTTTACTGAGCCTTCATTATTTCTCAAGGTTGTTTCTTACATTATTTGTGGAATTGTTCATATCACACATTTGCGCTCCAGCACACCTGACCGTACTCAGCAGCGAGTGAAGCCCTTACCGACTTTAAACCGGGTGTGTTGGAGGAGCAGAGAATTCCCCAAATGTGCAGTGCTGGGCTTTTCCAGAACTGGGAAATACTATTCTGTTTGAATTTCTTTGGTTTCTGGTTGAATTCTTTTTGTTTGCTTTGTAATTTCTGGTTTAAATTCTCCTTGGTTGCTATTATTCTAGCATTCCATGCAGTGTAAATTGCTGTTCTAGATGCAGTATCTACTCTGCTTTTCTCTTCACTCTCCTCTTCCTCCCACTCTTTCTTTCTCTCACTATCTTGTTCTCTTCTCCCCCATGTTTCACTGAATGGTGCCACCGTGCACATCACCAAAAGCAGCCCTAAGGGTTGGTCCCTTTTGCTGCTTCCTGTCAGGTTGCCATGGCATCAAGTAAGGTGGCCCCATTTCCTGCTGCTCAGAGGGGCCGAGAAGGGGACGTCCTAGGCTAGCATGTTGTTCGCTAATGCGATCAGACAGGCCTGCTGAAGTCCGTCACACGTCCAAGACAGGCTAGACTGCAGTAGATCCACTCACAAGCACAGCTTAAAGAGCTCATGGTGCGGCTCAGAGCCAACATGAACACCAGAACTCTGTCTCCCACATAGCTCAGCAGCAGGGATTGATTTAAAGCTCATGGGGAAAGAGCCAAAATGGCTGCCAATTTGTGTCCTTGTCCAGCTTCACCCAGGTAAAGACATATGTCAAAGATTAGGTCTTGGACCCTACATGGACACAAACTGACTCTCTGTGTGTGAAGGAGAGCCAAGCTAGGTGTTGATCTGGACACTAGATTCAGTGTGGCCACTGAGACAGTCTTTCAATTAAGGTTTGCACAGATAGCTTATGACATAGCACAGAGATCAAGGGCCAAGTTTGCTCCTAACATGGTGTTCTAGCTGTTTTCATCCATCTCTAAAGGCTTTTTCCTGCTTTGCAGGGAACTTGAACATTCTGATTGTTTTGTATTGTGGTACTGTCCAGCAGGTTCAGTTATTCTGCTGAAAGCCAGAAGACAAAGCCACTGTTTAGTTTATACGACTGTCACATGGTGTGAAGAACCTGCCTCCAAAAACCGCAGCTGCTCTCGAGTGTCCACGGCCCACCAAACCCAGAGCCCCAGGGGCAACAGGGAAGATCAAAGCGAGGAGCAACGCAGTGCATGCTGACACAGTGTGGAAATGCTGGTCTCAGAACATCCTTGAAAAAGCCTTTTTTTAGACATTTCTGGGTCACTTGTGCCCAATTCATGGTATCAGACAGGAAAAGAGGGAACCTCCTTACTCGCCCACCCTCACCCATTCTCTCGTGCCGAGGGCCAGCCGGCCGGACCAGCCTGTCTGTGTCTGCCGTTCTACTCTTCTGCTCCTGACGTGCTCCTCCGGGGAGCCAATTTGTGTGCGGTGCATGAAATGGGCTCAGAGTGGGTGCGGCCGAGGCTGCAGGTGGCGTGGCGTGGAGGTGGTATGGTGTGGAGTATCCGAAATGACTTTCAGTCCCGTTTTTGTTTGCATCGCCTGACAGTTTTCGAGCCCGCTGAGCCAGAGCTGCATGCCCATGTTCCATGTGTATTTGGCAGAGGAGAGGGGTTTCCGCAGAGTGGGCACATTAAATCAGCCAGTGAGCCTAACAGTCAGAATAGGCAGCACTGTTCTACATGCCTGTGTGGAATGCGATGCGGTTGGCTCATCAGCTACTGCCTTGGCTTGTGATTGGCTAACCCAGAGACAGGCACAGTGTGGTGTCTAGCAGCTGCAGGGTGGCTCTGACATGCTCAGAGTTCTGAGGGGATTCTCCACCGGGAGATATGATTGATTGCATGGAAGCTGTTGTCACCCTTCTGTCAGTGGCATTTTTAATAAACTGCTACAGTAGCGCACTGGACCAGTTATGGAGACATGTACCTTATATTATGATGCACAGTCATAGTAAAGGAGCAAAAAAAGCTCAATTTAATTAGACCTGCACTATGCAGGTTTAGACAACAGAAAATTGGTAGGTCTGTTGCAGTGTAGTCTAAAATGGTTCTGGAAAAATGACCACCTCTGGTAATTAGTAGACTTTATAGAAGTCTATATTCAATATACAATATAAAAAGACTTAATCCAAAGACCAGCAACTGACATTGATCTCTACAGGTTTATGCTTGATGATTAAATGGGTGATTATAAACATTGGTGAATAAACATAAATCATGTTTTGGCTTGCAGGTGAGTGTGACACTAAAAAGCTTTTGCTGTTATGAATTTGTGAGTTGCAGTTTATGGTATTGATTTTGATCACTAATTCACAATTATGGCTTTAACTGTCTGCTAATTATTTGCTTTTGTTTGCGCTCTTTCTGCTCAACCTAAAGGGTCCCGTGCTGTGTGTTGTAGTACTGAACAGGCAGTTGCTTCCCCTTGCATCACTGAGCCTTCTCTTATAAGTATCTTTAAGCTCAGGGGGGATTTATGGTCTGTGAGAGACACTCTGCCACAACTGAAATGCTTCTCTTTACATTCATGCCACTGGAAAGCAATCAGAACCATCATAAAAACAGATTAATTATACGACATGTTCAAATCTGTCAGTAGGAGGTTATAGTGGACCGAAGCTGTTTAGACTGTCGGTTATTAAAATGTGTCACACCTTAAATGTCACATAGCAATGACATTGTCTCTCTCACATCACAAAAATCCACATCAGTCAATTTTGTAAGATTTGTGGTCAGTGGTTATAATTTTGAATCTGATTTTCTGGGCCCAAATTCAATAACTTTTAGTCAGACAATAAAGTTTTATTTTATCATGTACAGTATTTGTCATTTTCTGAAATGGAGAGAGCAAGGCGCCACTTTGATGCTGTGGTTATGATTTGAGACAGGTAACTGTGTGATGAGTTCTGTTAAGATTGCAACTCCCTAGTTTGGTTCATGTGATCATGTTAGCATATTGATCTGTGTGTGGCCATGAAGTTGCACATGGTTGATGCCACAGTGGTATCACTGTCATGCAAGATCAAACAACAGTCCACCATCAAAGGTGAATATACTCGTCACATTACAAAATAAAAACAGGGGCAAAGCTCAGTGGAGTGTGGTTGTTTACAAGCACATGTTCTGTACTTAGAATTTGTGCCAAACTGATGCTTAAGGGAAACACTTATCAAGCTTGGGAGTATATGACTGATCAGCTGTGGCTTTTTATATATTTGTAAATACAGACATTTTGCTCACAGGAGTTGATGAGTAGATTACCACTCACACTCTTAAACGTCTGATAAACATGTGCACAAGAGCCAAAACATGTTTCTGACTTAAACACACTTTTGAATGTATCAGTGTCCCAGATCTGAGGTCATTTTGTGTGGAGTCCTTGTGAAATAAAGTGCTTTGAATCATTTTCACTGCATCAGTGCCCACACGGCACCAGACACCTTGAAGCCATCGGCCCTCCGAGAGCCGTTAGACTCGCTGGTTCAGAGATCGGCCAGTTCTTGCAGACTTGCTTCCGTTTTGCGGGAGAGTCGAGGCGGACGGCTGTGAGAGCTCGGCCTTTGAAGTGCACCTCCTTTTATCTCCCTCTCGGTGGTCCTTGGTAGGCGTGCCTTTGCATTCAGGAGGCCACAGTGAGGTGTACACACAAACGACCGCTCACTGCTTACGTCGCGACCAGGCTGAAAGAGGCCTGAATATTTATCAGCTTTGAACTCTGAGAGATGCTTCCACCCCCTGAAAAGTAAACTGAAAATTGTGTAAAGCTGGTTATGTCAGGGTGTCAAAAAAAACACACACTACAGTGTATGTTATATTTGTATGTATATATATGTGTGTTATATTAATGTTATATGTATATTTATATGTATGTATGTACAAAGATGTACATTTAACAAATAATACATAAAAATCAAAACATTTATTTCGTCCTTACAATTAACATATCGTCCTTCCTCTCTTTCAATTATGTTTTGCAGGTCTGAATGAACCAGCATCTTCCCTCCATTTTGTAGAAGACTATCATCCTAAAGAGAAAAACAGTGGTACCAGTACTTGAGATCCCCCCCCACAGACTCCCAGCATGGAAAGAACTGCCATTTCCGCCTCGCTGCTCTCCGTCTGCCTCGTTCTGGTTGCATGTTGCTCTTCCCTGGCGGGTTCCTTCTGCCCAGCACAATGTGTGTGTGAAACCCGCCCGTGGTACACGCCTCAGTCTGTCTACCATCAGGCCAAGACCGTGGACTGCAATGAGCTTCACTTGAGCGCCATTCCACGGAATGTATCTGCTGACACTCAGGTGCTTCTTCTGCAGAGCAACAACATTTCCATGGTGACCACAGAACTCCGGAGTCTTGTCAACCTCACGGAGCTGGACCTTTCTCAGAATCACTTTACACGGATCCAAGATGTCGGATTGGGTAACTTAACCCAGCTTGTCACCCTTTACCTAGAGGAGAATCAGATCAAAGAACTACCTGATTTCTGCCTGAAGGATTTGGTCAGCTTAGAGGAACTTTATATAAACCATAACCAGATCTCTTTGATTGGCCCAAATGCTTTCTCTGGCTTAGGAAATCTACTTAGGCTTCATTTAAACTCCAACAAGCTGGTATCTATTGACAGTCAATGGTTTGAGTCTCTTCCAAACCTGGAGATCCTCATGATAGGTGAAAACCCTATAGTTGGGCTGCAGGACATGAATTTCCACCCGCTTTCTAAACTACACAGTCTGGTGCTAGCTGGCATGGGTCTAAAGGAAATACCCACTGGCGCTTTTCAAGGACTGGAATATCTTGAGAGCCTCTCATTTTTTGACAATAAGCTGACAGCTGTACCTAGAGATGCTCTCCGCTCTCTACCAAATCTGAAGTTCCTTGACCTTAACAAGAACCCTATTGTCCGAGTACAGGAAGGTGATTTTCAGAACTTCCCCCATTTGGAGGAGCTCAGCATGAACAACATGGAGGAGCTGGTAGCCATTGAGAGAGGTGCATTTTCCAACCTCCCACAAATGGCCAAGTTGGAAGTCTACAACAACCCTCATCTGTCTTACATTGACCGCAATGCTTTCCAAGGAATGGCTGGGTTACGCACGTTGCTGGTTCACAGTAATGACCTCACACTCCTTCCTCAAGAGGTTTTAGCTTCTTTCCCCAACCTGGATGAGGTCAGCCTCCACAGCAACCCAATCAGGTGTGACTGCCTCTCGAACTGGGGCCCGATCTTTGGCAACCAATCGAGTCTCAAGCTGCTAGAATACCAGATCACCCTGTGCGCCTCGCCTCCACACCTGATTGGGCACTCCCTCCAAGAAGTAGTGACAAGCAGCTGGAACATGGCCAGTAACAGCTGTCTGCCACTTATTTCCTTGCACACCTTCCCTCCACAGCTCAACGTCACAGCCGGACAGCCCCTGATGCTAGACTGCCGTGCCGTGGCTGATCCAGTCCCTCAGTTCTACTGGGTGACACCCACAGGTGACAAAGTCACCTCTGAAGTGGTATCCCCAGCCACGAGTGAGACAGGCAGGGGCGTGAAAAAACACAGGATGCAGGACCAAGGTGCCCTGGAGATTCTCCATGTCGAACCAGAGGATGCTGGTCTCTACACATGCGTGGCATGGAACGCAGAAGGTGCAGACACTCGGAGCGTCTCAGTGTATGTGGACAAGAGCAACTGGCATGGCTCTCGGCAGAGAGCAGGCCAGCAAGGGGGGGCCAACAGCACAGGATCCCTGGTGGTCTTGGCAAAAATAATTCACGCACATTCCGTGGTACTGGAGTGGAAAGTCTACCCATCTGTCCCTGCCTCCGGCCATGAGATGCCACAACCCAAGTGGCTCAGTGCTACAATGAAAATCGACAACCCTCAGATCAGCTACACGGCCAAAGTTCCCGTGGATGTTCAAGAATACAACCTCACCCATCTATTGCCCTCCACAGAATACCAGGTCTGCCTGACCATGGCGTCCACAGAGCAGCAAACCCAACATTCCTGCATCAACGTCACCACAAAAGAAGCCAGTTTCGCCGTGGAGATGGTCGCTCAGCCAAGCAATGTGGCCCTGGCAGCGGTGATGGGCTCCATGTTTGCCATCTTCATCATGGCCCTTCTGGTGTTTTATATGGGTCGGCGTATAAAGCAGAAGTCTTGTCACCACTCACTGAAAAAGTACATGCAGCATGCCACCTCCATTCCTCTCAATGAACTCTATCCTCCTCTCATCAACCTGTGGGAGAACGAAACGGAGAAAGAAAAAGACGCATCCATTGACCCCCATAACTCACAGATAGACACTTCAAAGACATATATGTGGTAGTCTGACAGATGATGAAAGACTACGGGCAAAAGACACTTCCAACAAAGTATGTATGGTGCTGTACATAGATGATAAGTATGTACTTACTTATTGATGTCATTGTGAAATATGTATTTTTAGATTGTATAGCCTTCCCTAGCCATAAACACTCTACTTGGCTGCAGTTGTGAAATGGTCATGTACACAGTAGATGAATTTTAAGAGTGCCCAACCAAACACACTCCTGCAATAACCTTGTATTAAGTTTATCATTACGCATGCGAATATGTTTGTTATTTGTATTATTTATTCATATGAACATTGATCTCCATCACAAGCCTGAACACATTTGGATTTCTTGCATGGAATTCTTGCATGCTGTTTCAGTGCATAAAGTAATTCATACCGCCATTTTTTTTACTCACATCTAAAAATAAACAGATGTGAAGTGGCAAACACACACACAGATGCACACACGTACATTTTCCTTCTGTATCCTAACATCACTGCATTTATTATCACCTGCTTTGTAATAACAATAAATCTCATCTGCCAGCTGTTGCGAAAAATCGCAGTTACCTGCAATTAACTAGCTGTCAAGCATAATTAATATTGTCTTCAGTAGCCACACAGCTGTGTTTGCTTGACCTTTCCCTTTTGAATATCTGTTGAAGAAAAGCTATATTTAGAAACTTCAAAATGGTGGCAGCTTTGGCAGTATGCATTGGTAACACATTTTCTTACTTGGTACAAACTTAATAAGATGTTATATTGAGGCCGATACAATAGAACCAAAGCAGGTTTCATTAAATTTACTTGTATCTAATTTTGTGAAAGAACATCAACAGTTTTATTGAGGCCCTGATCTAACTGGACAATGACACAGTTTTTATTATTTGTAAATTTTAATGAAACAATTACGTTGAAGGATGCCAAATGTAATTTGAGATCCGTAATGTGTAAAACATGTAGGATTCGCTTTTTAATAGCCCCTCAATCCACACACACACACACACATTTCAGGGGAACGTAAATAATTGGACTAAGTGACATAATAAACAGTCATGTGTATGACAGTTACAAATCCTTTAAAAGCAGGTGTGTATTTGAATAATTTTCAGTTATTGTTTACTTTGGTAAAGTTGCTGGTTGGGCTTTCAGTCAGGTGTCTTGACTTGACCAATCAAAAGCATTACCCTTTTAGTCTGAAAATCCTCTGTAAGAGCTTTAGTAGTATGTTTCAAGTCACCGCCCTCCTGCAAAGTGCTGCCATCCACAGGGTGTTTTAGGCATTTGATTTGATCTGAGCATCTGTGACATACATGCCAAAATTAATCCTGCTAGGGTAGCCCATCAGATTTTTTCCCCAGAACTCTCCAGGCATGCTTAAGCATGCTTCTTTGCAAGCTACAATATGTCTTCTCTCTTATTGTGGTTTAGCAGTGTTTTGCATCATGTGGTAAACTTTCTAGAGATCATGCCAGGGTGTTCTTCACTGAAGTCCTTGCCACATCCATGCCTCTAATCTTAATAGTGATCTTATTCTGTTCAGCTTTTTTTCCATGACCAAAACGAAAGTGTGAGCTGTCTGCTTTAGTGGCCTCTTTTGTGATTCACCAGCTTGTTTGCCATTGGTGAACTGACCAAGGTGTTCTTGCTTCAAACACCTATTTTCCCACCTAATGGTATTTGCTAGGGCTTCGACAGAATTCATTCAAATGATAAAGAGCTGGTTAAAGAAGAAAAAAAGAATAGTTGTCCATTTACTTTTCATTCCATCGTTTGGAAAAAACGACATGAAATGGACTGTTATTCCTGTACAGTTTATTCCTAACTTAAACAGCTTCATTGTTACTGCTTCACTTCAAACCCATTGTACAGAAGTACAAGACCAAACAACAAAAACTGTGTCATTGCTCAACTAATTACGCCCACACTACAGAATACTGCGTCCGCTGGATGTTTGACACCTTAATGTCATTTCCATTTTTTATAACGAGAAACTATTTAATTTCTCTGCTGATTATAGTGCCATTTTAATATCCGTTCTACTTCAAATAGCATGATAAGTTTGATAGATTACATAAGATGGGTCTGTTGAAATGTGAAGAATGAAATCAGTAATTATTTTTACATTATTCAACACGACTTAATTAGCCATTCTGTAAACAATAAATAAATGTGTTTGGCAACATATTGCCATCCTAGATGCAAGCAGAAATATTATATAAATCACGTGGATACAACTGTTTCACTCACTCTTATCGTGTTCATCCTACAAGATGTTTTATATAATATTTAAAACAATCATCCGTAGGAAAAAAAAAAAGCATACAACACATTGTATTCATGTAAAGGCATTTTGGAAAAAGACTAATTTTCAAGAAAATAAAGCAATGATAAAAAAATAAATAAACAAACTCCAGTCTGCAGGGATGCATTTCTCTCTGTTATGTCTTTTGAATTTGTCATTTATTATTTGAACCAAAGACAACTGGAATTCAGAGGAGACGCCATTGTCAGATATACCTAAATGACGTCTTTAAAATTCCTTTTTTTAAAATCTGAGTTGATGAAAATATTTCTCAATTTATTTATTACTCTAAAGTTTGTTTATTAATAAAAGCATATGTTATTACTGTTACGCACAGTATGCTTTTCCATGTTTTTTTTTTTTTTATAAATTCTAATTTATTCAGTAGTTGGTACTAATATAAAATCACATATTTGAAGAACTGTTATGGCAACATTTGTGTTCACATAAATGTTGTATCCATTCTGTGAGAGTTAAAACATAATGAGCAAGAATGCAATATCTATTCACCAGCCATATGTAACTTATTGGTTCCTGATTACAAAATTAGTCTTCATAGTCTTTCATGTAACAATGCCTAGAGTTTATTGCAACACATGTGCCCTCTGGTGGTCGCACAGCTTAATGACATGCTAGAACATTTGCTTTATATCAGTGAATAGCAGGGTATTTTATACTAGGAGAATACTGTTATATTTCGAGTTAGATCCAAAGTACTTTTACACCTTTAGGACGTGTTGGTCTGTGCTCATTAGAAAAGAACTGATTATAGACAAAAACATTGGAAAGAAACAATAAAAACAATTATCAAAATTGTTGTTCTCTTGTTTTTTTTTATCATGCGTAATGTGCAATACACACATGAATAAAAATTTGTAGACTGCCCCAGAAGTTGTATTTAACAGTTCCTTCCCCAAGGATTTGGTCATTTTGGGAGTCTTTAATGTAAGTAAAATAAAATGTAATTCTTAGCCTACATTTTCCTTGAATCTTATGTTGAAAAACAAACCTACTGTATTCAGATAGCTATCTTGTTCATGTCAATGGAGAATGTACCAGTTAAAACAGAAGATCTATGCCATTATCAAGTCTAATTAACAGTGATGGCAGTGAGATATATAAACTATATTAATGTAAACTTCCTAGCAAACTCTTCTTCAGCTTCTATTCTCCATGTTTTAGAATTTACTTTTATACACTAATGTCACGATGAAAGGATGCACTCATTTTTCTATTCTATTGATAAAAACATGTATATGTGGAAGTGATAACAAATTGCAGTGTTTACACATGTCCACAATTCACATAATATTCACATAATACACAAATAGATCGTTCAAAAAAGCATGAGATACAATGAGAACATTTTCAAGTTTGATGGCTGGAAAAAAACTCATTATATAAAATCAGTGGGCTCCTATGAAATGATAGAGAGGTGCATGAAAGGATAGAAGGGGTGGATAGACAAGGGAAAAGTAGTTTAATAAATACAGCAACGTTAGTGGTTCTTTTTTTTTAAAGCTGAAGGAGCATCAGAATCAATAGAGGGATGAAAAACGCATAATAAAGAATGAGTGTAGGAAAAGAAACTGACATGTAGCTATATTAGCCTTACTAGGTAAACAGATTTTGGTGTTTATAGTGTGAAGGGCATACAAGTTAGCAGGCAGCATAAAACAAATGGAGGTCAATATGATTAAACACGAGGGATGAAAAAGAAAGGATATAAGAGTGATAGAGGTGTGAAAAGTGGGTGAGTAATCTGTATCACTCCGCAGCAGATTAGGCGCGGCAAATTGAACGGTTTTAGCTTGAAATTTGACAAAATGGGAGCAGTTTGAAAAATTGTCCCGTGTAAGTCTATGGGAAAAAATGGTCAAATGGAGGGAAAAGGAGTGATGGAAGCGATGGGGCGCTCTAAAAAGCGCGAGCACCTCTTTGGGGGTATAGGACAAAGGGTTCTGGAAAGTTTAGTGGTTCTAGTGTAGACAAAACTGTTCTAATTTTTGCAAGGGAAGGGAAAAAAGCATAAGAAATTAAAGAAGAGAAAGTTGGCTTTAGCAACGCCCAAGTTAATTAAGCTTTGCACGACATTTTTTAAAGTCATCGTGGGCTTCAAAAATGTAGGACTCACCTAAGGACAGGTAGCCAGCCTAGTTTTCAAGGACACTGTTCTCTAACTGTTGCACAAACATTGCAGTTTTTTCCTTTGTTCTAGCAGGCTGAACGCAGTTATTTAACGTTGAACCGAATGTATTAACTTTGAAGGACTATTATGTATAACAGGTTATATATAACCTCGCAGAATAGACATCAAACCTTGAATCAGTTTGTTCCTTTTTTATCACAGTAGATATCATTATATGGCATGAGGAAACTGGCTCTAAATCAGTAAGCTACTTTTATTAGGCCAATGTAAATTATGTTGATGAATTTATACTTTCAGACAAGTTTCGTCTGTAGTAATTAAATCACACGCAACGTAGCCTGCATAGTATGCACATGCAGGAATATATTCGAACACACTGTAAAACACAACTCTGAAATATAAAAACACCGCTAGTTCCAATATTATAACTAATAACCTGAAAAGAAGAGTGTAACAAAGGAAGTGACGTTGCGATGTCGTCAGTCTTGTGTTGATGTTTTGTGGAAAGTGGAGAACGGTGGACGGGAAGCTAGACGGTTTGTTTTTGTTCTCCAACCATCGGCTTTTATCGATAAAAAGGATTCACTGCTTCACCAAAACGTTCGAGGACGCGTACTACCATAAAGAAGACAGCCACGTTGAAATCGGTAAACGCAAAACACTCTCATAAACGGAGGAATCGTCCCCCCTGACCCCCCTCTTTAAATAGCTAACATGACGATTCTGCCGAAGAAGAAACCCAACTCATCTGTCGGTGTTTCTGACCATTCCGACGAAACCGACAGACGAACGGGTTCAGATCCGCACCAGCATTCACATGGTGTTAGGGCAGGTGCAAGGCCTCGAGCTTCTCCGCCTCCGTGGTCATATCAAGCCGCTCCACCTTCATCAAGAGAGGACAGGCGGAATGAATCAAGCACCCGGCCGCAACAGGCCTCCCCTCCGCCAGTAGGAGCAGGGTCCCCCGCTGGTCCGGGAGATGGAAGTGGTATTGGTGGGATTAGTTGCGTATCCGGTACACGCGGGGAGCTGACAGGCGGTGTGGGCGCAAGCATTGGAAGTTGTTGCTCAGGGCCCGGACTAAGTAAAAGGCGACGACAAGCCACTTGCTCTGGAGGAGTAGCAGGCGGAGGGACACCGGGTGCATCGGGAGGCGGTGGCGTAGGTCCAAGCCCCGATCAGGAAGAAGGTGCCGGTTACAACAGTGAAGATGAGTACGAGAATGCTTCCAGACTCCAGTCAGAAGACCCAGCAACAGTTGAACAGGTAGCTATAGAAATGTCACACAAACTCCAGGCTGAACAAGCATGAACTGGCTTTGTCAAAGTTACTTCTGTATACTTTTGAACCATTTGAGTGAAGTTGGCCTGATCATAGCTTTCAAAATGTTCTACATTTTATTAAACAGTCTTTACTTAATAATCTAGCTAAGATCACACTAGCAGAGTGTTACTAGTAAATCCTTCCATGATTATTATTATTAATAGCAATATTAATAACAGCTACATCAGTAATGGCACGGCATTCATTGTTCAAAAGACGACTGAGAGCAACCCAACAGGTAATTTTCCAGACTTTGCTGCTAAGTTACTGTGAACATTTGGATCTTGAATCCGGTTTGCCAGGGCTGCATTTGCCTTAACAGTTCTGCAGTTTTCAAAATCATTAACAGGTCCTCACAGTCACCCTATATTCACTTATCATTATGTAGCTTGTTAGAAATCAACTGAAATATTGTTAGTTCTTCTTGTTCTTCTTCGTGGATTCGGTCTGGTAGTAGCAAATTGTTTTCAACAGTGGCTAATTGAGATTTGTATTACAGCTGCTGTAAATTATTTATTTTTAGGACATTGCAGCAAAACTGTCTATACATTCTAGTAGCTAGAATTAAAATGGTTGCGGGGGGGGGGGGGGGCACACAAAACCCCCCCAAACAAACATGTGCATCAGTAATTGCCATTGTAAACTTAAAATTTGGCCCAGCTGTATTAACCGGTTGGGAAACATCTCCTCCTGAGTGTCCTGCGCGAGATTTGGACGGATGGCTTCAGACTGAAGGAAGCAGATGGAGACCTTTCATGTCTAAGCCTGGAAGAAGTTAGCAAAAACTGTGACCTTGATTAAAACTTTAGAGGTGCAGTTTTTTTTTAATTACAGAAAATTAGAAGTAAAAAGCAATTTAATCAAATATCTGACTTTCCTGGATACTGGGGAGTATAGCTTCAACTACCCTATACTCACACTGTACTATACTCATCAACTAATCTGTAATTATTATATATATTTATTATTTGTATTTTTAAAAAGGTATATTGAAAGTGAGACTTTTATTGTGACATGACATGGTTCTGTTGGTGCTTGTTACTAAGAAACAGTTTTATTTTCTTACTCATCCATGCACACACATACACAGCCAAGTTGTACAAAAAACTTTTCCTACAATTTACAGATCTTCAGTTTGTTCTAACAGATTTTTCACTTTTAAACTGAAGTACAGTTTAAATGTGCAATGAAATCTTAAGTTATATTGATTCATATTTAGCTAAAATTATAAGAAACCAATAATTATGTTAATGATGTAATAGTGCTTTACTTTATTTTTGTTATTGTTATTAAAGAATGTCCTGTTTATTCTGAATATATTGAAAAAATGTCACCTGTTTATGAGAGTTACATTTATAGGGTTTAATCAAAGTTTTTAGCTAAACTGCATACTAATATATTCATTGTAATCATTATAAGTATTTAAAAGCCTAAATTTGTTTCGTACATATCTCATAAAGGAGAAAATCTCGGTGAGCTTTTACAGATCGTTTTGACTGCAGGCAGCAGTAGTGTTTTTCTATGGAGTCTGGTTGAAAGACTTTGGTCCTATCACATGTATAGACCGTGAAACCCATCAACAATTCATTCATTATGTTGTTAGTAACATTAACTAATCATTTAAACCCCCAAAAGATTGAGCTTTTTCTTTGCTATTTCAGCTTGGTAAAAGCTTCATTCATTCATTCATTCATTCATTCATTCATTCATTCACCCACATCTAACACCTACATGCCTAAACCTTTGCTGTTTTACTCTCTGTTAATTAATGGACTGAATCCATAGAGGGGAACTCAGATGAAAGATTAGGGTATAAGATGGCTACAAAAGGCTGTTCTTATCATTCAAAACACACCCAGGACAACATAGCCCCTATGTGTTCATACAGTATGATGTGTTCCATAAATGAATGTATTAGTTTGTTTCAAGAATGTTTTCTTTTGCCCACACTGCTGTTTTCTTCTGCGTTTGAGGTTCTTGGGTTGAAGTGGCTTTTCTCTGTCATGTTCTTTCTGTTGTTCTCTCTGTCGTTGCAGCAGGAGCACTGGTTCGAGAAAGCGCTTAGGGAAAAGAAAGGCTTTGTGATTAAAAAAATGAAGGAAGATGGTGCTTGTCTCTTCAGAGCAGTCGGTGGGTCTCTTCTGCATCCTCTTCATTGTGTTGTCACTGTGGATTAAAATGGTCTGTAACTGGTTTTAGTCCTTTACCAGACAGGTGACTTCCTTGTGTAAAACTGTTTTAATCCACAGTAAATGTCTTTCTTCCATAATCAGTTTGCTCAAATTAAAGTGTAGAAGGTATACTATACTTGAATACTGTAGTGTAGTGAATACTGTGAAGAATACTGTAACCAATGGCAGATTGTCTGTGTTACATACTGTAACCATTGGAAGACTGTCTGTTACATACTGTAACCAATGGAAGACTGTCTGTGTTACATACAAAGCACAAATCAGCACAGCACTTATAAACTACGTTGTGGTGGAACCAGTCACATGCTTGTTTCTATCACACACATTATGGAAGAATTTCGAAGGTTGCCATCAACACTAAGGCCTAGACAGTCTTTATTGATTACATGAACAGGTGTTGCATTTACTATTTGTGCCCACTTGATGGCGCCATTAGCTTACACTTGTGGGAGAACCATCGCACATGTGACAGATTTTCACATCAAAACATTACCTGCCTTGTTCTAATTTCAGTGAGAAAAGTGAGTTTTATTGTAGGTCTTATTTTTTCATTTTCCTTTTTATTAATATTTTTATAACAGGAATTTAATGTGCTTAAACAGCAAATTCCTTTGACTCATTCCTAAGTACTAAGTATAACAGTAAGAAAATGTTAATTGAGTAATACTGAGACTTAATGTTGTTAGCATATCACTTGTAGTTCAACACTACTTTAAATGAATAACTCATTTAAAGTGTTTTTCTTTTTAGTTGTGTTTTGTATATAAACTATAATCATGTAATGAAATGTATTGTCTAAAGCATGTTTTCATTTTCACATTTCATGCTATACATTAAGGACAAATGTTCTGCTTTGTTTACTTGTTTGTTTGGTTATATTTATATGTAATCTTATTACTGCTAGATCTTGTGATTTTTGTACGATTGTTTTGCCCCGGCTACGAAACTGTATTGTGGGAAACATTTTGTTTTCTTTTTCATATGGTTTTGGTTCTATCTTTCTCATGCCCCCTCCTACACACACACACACACACACACACACACACACACACACAAACAAACACCCCCACCCCTTCAGTCCCACACCTCCACAGGCTCAGGACCTCTTTCAGTTTCTATTACGTTCCCTCTCTGCATTTAGCCCCCCCCGTAAGCGTGGATGGCAGGTGGACCTGCGGTTGGCACTGCTCTGCATGGTCGTATTCCCACTGGGGCACATGCCTGGGCTGTTATTGTCTCCATCAAACAGGGGTCTGGTGCTGTCCGGTACCCCCGCTCCCTCTCTCCCTGACCCCATCATTCAGAGACTCCGACTCCTACCAAGCTCAAAAGGACATGAGAAGGGTGTGGGGGGTTTACATTCCAGTAATGCAAAGAACAGCATGAATTGCAGTGCGAACAGGAAAAGAGGATGTTACTCTTAACACAGTTGCTGTCATCAACCACCGTCCCTAGCCCTGCTGTCATCTCTGAGGAGTTTTTGAAAACTCCCCCTGTTGCTATTTCTTGTCAGTATCATAAATTGAATTTGGTTTTGTCTTAAATATGTTTCTAAACACCGTTGACGCACTCGTCACACACAGGCGCTTTCACACATATAGAAGTGCACTTTTTCAAGAACGAGAGCTGAGGGAATTCCATTCCTCCATACAAATCCCACACGCTTCACCTTTAGTGCCTTAAACCGTGGTGGAGCTGAGCTGCTCGGTGCCACACATGAGCTAAAGAGACGGATAAAAGGAAGGTCCCTCTTCATCATTCGCTGTCTCTGCTTTTTATGGGCCTCCGGCCAAAACGATGAAAGGGTTTTGCATGAGCTTAAGTTACTACGCAGCCTCATGTCGTGTGAGCCGGTAGCTCCATGAATGGCAGCCTTTGAATAACTACACGCATTTTTGCATGGCGGCCTTCTCCCTTGGTGACTTATTTGGGTTTTTGTTTGCTGTGTTTTGGTTTGCTCCCCTCTGCCTCGATGTCTGGTGAATCTCAAGTTTATAGTGAGATTTGTCTGTAATATTTTTGAGAAACATTTCCAGTAAGCTGCAGTCAGCAGATCATGCCAGAAGAGCCCTGCTAATGGAGAGATGGTCACACCTAATCGCTTACACACACACACACACACACACACACACACACACACACACCTGTGTCTCTTGGGTGTGTGATGGTGAAAACGTCTGTCTCAGGGTCACTCCTTACCTAATTTCTCTCTCACACACACATACACACACACACGCACACCTGCGTCTTGGGTGTGTGTGATAGTGAAAACGTCTGTCTGAGGTTTCGGTTTTGCTCTTACATTTTGCTGGAATGTTTGTGGTTTCTGTGTCAGCCTGCTGACAGGCTCAGGTGTGACATTTCACTCATTTTTAAAAAATGACCAAAAAACTCCCCTGATAAACATCTTTACAGCAGGGTGTCTCGTCCTCGGCCGGGGCGTCCTCGGACCGCTCCTCTCTGTGCGCTTTGCTTGGCCTTCCGTGGCACTGCAGGTGGCAGGCGTGGTGTTGTGTTAATGGGGTTACTGCTGGAATGTGAACTGGTGTTTGTGAGACGTGGGAACCGGTGTCAGGTGATGCGGAGCAGTCCTGGCTCCCAGCACTCTCCTTTCAGCTGGGTGCAGATGAGTCCCCTCGCCTGGCTTGGCCCGCCTTGGGCTCTAGAGTGTGGGTTAGTGTTGACGCTGTTAGAACTACACACACACAAGCACACAAGCTGTCGGGCGGCCTGACCCCCGGCCTGCTAAAGCCAACTTTCATTTCATTCCTTCATTCCTGCTTCCACACTTTGACCGTTATCAGTTACTCTTCAATCCCCTGAGTCAGGCCTGGACCGGGTCGGATCAGAAGTTAGCCACAGGAGGAGAAACGGGCCGGTTCTTGAACGCAGTCATGCGCCGGCCATGGGGATCATTTACGTTTGGCGTTGAGAAGTCAACACCTGTACCTGGACCCCCGTGATCGCCTTCAGTTACCCGCGTGCAGGTGTAGCTCAGTCATGCTGTGCTTATACACAGTGTAATCAGATTTCTCCGAGCTGGTCTGAAGCTCGGGGTGGGGGCTCGAGCACGTCTGCTATCTCAGGACACAGAGCGAGAGATCAGATCATGATTCTCAGAGTAGCTTTTGAGCCATTTGCACCTGCCCAGCAAGATCTGATCGCATTCAAAATTCTGTTGGTCAAATGTTTTGATATCGGATACAAATGGGATTTGAGTTCACAATCCTCTGTTCAGCACTAAAATTACAGAATAGAACATAATCCACATGGATAGGGCTGAAAGCTGATCAGACTCTTTAAGAAAGCAACACGGCCGATTTAAACATTTTTTTTTTTATAAATCTCTTTCACTTTTGTTTGGTAATGGAACAGTCTGTCATTAGAAAAACTGGCTCTTCCAGTTTCTTTTTCACAAAAATGTTCTCAACAGGCCTCAGTGGAGTGTGCTTGAAAGCATCCGTCTCTCTGTGGGTGTGAAGAGAATCTGTTGAGCTCTTCTTCTTAACGTGTTTTGTTACTGATTTGTAAACAGGAATGAGCAGCCAATACTAAACCAGTGGGTGACGTGAGATTCTTTTTCAAACTCGCCGCATCCCAATGTGTAACTTTGTGCCAGTGAAACAGAGAGTCATAATTGATCCTGAAATAGCAGCTCACTCGTTGATCGTAGAAAGGTTGGC
>JAOXYF010000022.1:7591516-7601751 GCA_028565775.1 Sternarchorhynchus goeldii
CCACACACACACACCCCACCCCCGAATATGTCTTGTCTTATATTTTTACCGTTCTATGACGTAAAACCACAGTCTGACTTTTTCATTCTTAAATTCATGAGTTTTCCTTTGCCATTCCTTTGCCAGGTTTTTGAAACAGGTGGTAGAAGCCCTTCAGTTTTGTCATTCAAGGGGCATTGTGCATCGGGACATCAAAGATGAGAACATCCTTGTGGACACACGGACTGGAGACATCAAAATCATCGACTTTGGATCCGGTGCTCTGCTCAAAGACTCTGCCTACACTGACTTTGAAGGTAAGGGCTCCACATTCCTGACCTTACAGCACAATTTATCTTCATCATATAGCTGACAGAATTACACAGTTTCAGCTCTTTTCCTCTTCGCATGTTAAGCAACAGCCATAAGTAACATAATAATAAAAACATTTTCTGATCAGTGCCTTGAGATCTCGGTGGTTCATTTTTCTTCTTCTTCTTCTTCAGTGGTGTAAAATGCCCTTTTTTTGTCTTTCTGCCTTTAGGGACCAGGGTGTACAGTCCACCTGAATGGATCCTTCATCAGCGTTATGAAGCTCTTCCCCTCACTGTCTGGTCTCTGGGGGTCTTGCTCTTTGACATGGTGTGTGGGGATATTCCATTTGAAAGGGATAGGGACATTGTCCAAGCCACACCCAGTTTCACTAGGCGTATATCCAGTGGTAAGCGTCCTTCTGTCTTTTTTTTTCTTTTCTTTTCTAAAAGAGCAACTACATCACTATTTGGTTGGGGAGGGAGGGGGGTGTTGTTTTCAAACTTGCCTACTCACTAAAATTGTTGCACTGTTTCCCTGCAGAATGCCAGTCTCTGATTCACTGGTGCCTATCCTACCAACCACAAGACCGTCCTACCTTGGAGCAGATTTTAGGGCATCCCTGGATGGTGGAGAGTTTGGAGGATTTTGGAGATTTGCAAGAGGAGAGTAATATTACACCGAGCCTTTAGAACCTTTAGCCTTTAGACTGTGCCAGACTGAAGATGACTGTAGAAACTTTTCTGACCCTGTTCAAACACTGGACTACTTTTCCACTGGCTCTCATCACCTCCTTGTTTATCATTCCTATTTTCCCCATTTATCTTTTTTGTTCTTTTATTTTTTGAAATGTTTTCGGACACAGTGGTGTCTCCTGTGGACACTGCACTATGACCTCTCCCTGATCTTCAGCACTGGTCTACTGCAGATCTACCTCTTCACATGCAGTCCCCATCTACACTATATGACTGCACACGTGACAGGAGTTGGAGATCTTTGCATCTTATTTATTACAGGTTATTTATTGGCACGGATGCATAAGAGATATTTATCCTCTAGGAATGGTGAAGTTATCCAAGCATCCCGCTTTTGTAAGCTCTCATAGACCTAGGAGTGTTGTATCATTGACTAAAAAAAAAAAGTCACTTAATGAGACCTTGTCAGTGCCTGGTTTTACAGGTCTGTTTGTATCGTTTGATTTTTCCCTCGTTCTAAGAGGTGAATGCAGTCTTGGGATTCAGTGTCGAGTTGGGAATTCCCTACTGGGAATTCTAACACAACGGCACGTGAATCTGTGATGCCCATGAGTGACTGTCAGTGGGTTACGGAAAGAGAAAAGGCGTTTTCCATTGATCCTGTTGGGTTTAAATGACAGTTCACTAAATGGCCCTGTGGGAGATTAACAAGGTGCCTTATGGTTTATGTGCTTTATCAAAGTGCTCTAAAGTCTTAGAATTAACTTAAAGAACATAGGCAGGCAATGTTGTGGACGCGACTGTTTACATGGTTTCATTTGTGTGTGTGTGTGTGAGAGAGAGAAATTGTTTCCTTGCTCAACTCAAAGGATCAAATGTGTGGGTGTTTGTTTGTTTATTTATTTACTTTAGGTTTTCCCTTCAGTCTCTGAGTCATGTCTGAGCCTGATGTTCCAAAATGGTCCGTCCCTTTGCATTCTTAACCTGCACTGCCATAAAAACATAGGTTTACTTTTTTGTAATGACTTTGAGATCTGGTTCTTGTTCGTTTATCTTGTTAAAAGTTGACTAGTGCACACAATGTTAGTTTGGGGTTGTTTTATTTATACTGTTTATTTTTTCCCCATGTTTTATCCCCCTGGTAAAATCCTTGCTAGATTGCTTGGGTTTGTACAATAATTTTGCTGTAAATACTTGTGTATTGTATTTTGTAATGTGGCACCACTCACATGACCTTATTTAAGATTAAACAAGTTTTACATCTAAAAATTTATTTTCTGTTTTGATGCATCTGAAAATGTAATCTGAGTTCAGCAGCAGTCACAGTTCTTCAGTGTCACAGAGGCTGGTCTCACAACACCAGTATCACAGTGACATTAGTGAGTACCAATGGAATATACTCAAAACAGCCATATTAATAGAAATGCCTTCCTTGTAGCTACATTCACTGGCCAGTCTATTTGGTTTATGCACAATTATAGACTGTTTGCATCTAATACTCATTGGTCATTCACTTCCTTGTATGTCACTGGTTAGCTCCTGACACACCATTTTTGACACACATATCATGACACGCACATATTTTCAGTAGGAGGCCAATATGTGTTGAGATAAAAAGCTTTTATCAGGCACTACGCTGTTCTCTGGGATTTTACATATGGCATTGCAGAGGAGGCTTGAGAATGGTCTCACACCTAAAATCCCCAGCCAACAGCAATCCAGGTCAGAATTAAAAGAACACTACTCAGTAACTTTAAAGCCTAATGCATGGCTCATAAACTATACAAGGCAACAAATAAAAATAAACATTTCTTGTGAAGTGTCTGGGTAAATATGTATATAAATTTCCCAGTGTATTCAATCCTTGGTATTGTTTTTTTCAAGAGGTCTAGGTATATGGTAAATGATAAGTGTGTTCTGTCCTATAATAATTGTAATACAGTTTATATGTTAAGTTTTATACTGCTTTGCATCCATGGAATATAAAGTCCGACAGCCACTTCAACAGAAACATCTGTTGCTTTATTTGCATATATTCTATGATGCTATTCAGGGCCATCCACTTCCCCTTATTAAGTGGTCAGTTTCTGTCCATTGGTCTTCTTTTTTTAAGATAGACTTAACACATGTGGTAATGGCTGTGAACATCAATCTTTTTTGGGACCCATTACACACATTAGTGTTGCAGGGGATTTTTCACATTATGCCATGCGACCTCTAGACTGAGACTGACCTGGTGCCCAGGTGTATCCATCCCTCAGTCCTGTAGTCAAAAACTGAACACTGGACAGGTGGCTGACCATAAATTATGAAAGGAGTATGCATGGCGCACTCTAACTGTACACGTACGTTATATGTCATACAGAATGTTTCTAATAAGATTGTTGGTGAGAATATTTACAGGAAACCCTGGTTTAAACATATAACATGGTATCTTGTGTTTACTGTACAATAGCAACTTCGCGTTTAAGGCACTCTATTAAGATGGTTGATTTTATTTTATTTGATTATTGTGCCACATAGTGGTGAATAAAAGAAAAACAGACTACTGGTGGCAAAGCCATTCTATAACCGTCCTCTGGTACTAGATCGATTTATTACATAGCGTTGGGCGCAACTGAATTATGGACAGCTTGAATTTGAATTTGAACTAGACATTTGTAAAAAGACATTTGTAAAAAAAAAAAAAAAAAAAAAAAAGAAGTTATATTCGATTACAAGTCATACATTGACCATAGTACAGTACGTTTAACTTTATTTCTTACTAAAACATGACTTGATCTCAGCTCGTCATTCTAGATTGTCGCAACCTTACGTGAACACCACAAGTTACTCGGTTGTTAGTCAAGCTTAACGTCCGAGAAACACCCCCAGCCCAACAGATGGCGGTAAGTGGTATTTCTGTTAACCAGCTAATACACGACAGAACGAAGAAGTTTGCGAGGTCCACGGATAGGATGAATGTAATGAGGAAATGATTGTTGTGGAGTTGGTGTAGACGTCAACGCTCTCGATTGAACGCCAGTGTTAGAATGGTCTTGGGCTGTTTTTTTTTTTTGGAAAATGTCCCAGGATTTAGGGATTTTGATCACAACGAAATGACCGTCTTGTAAATTATATAGTCGGGGCTTTTTTTGGCTTGCAAGTCAGTCAAGAAAATTAACAGTACTTTGAAAATTAGCTTTAGCTAGATACTTAGACGTGAGTGCTAATTGTATCTACTTGGGTAGCTAGCTAGCAGGTTTGTCAGACCCTTGTTAAACGTCAATGCCGACATGGCAGCAGGCAACGAAAGTCCCGGCTCAGGAGGTGCTGAAGACAAGACTTCTTCGCGTAGACAAAGTGAAGGTAAGACCGCTGTTGATAAAATTACTGGCAGCGGCTTGAGCGCTTGATTCATTAAAGCTCACGTGTAGTACATCTCGTCTTTTGTTGAACCAAGACAAGTTTACCTGGTTTACCTGGTTGCACTTATTTCTTTTCCGTGTACCGTTGTTACACTGTGGTAAAGCACACATTTTCCAGACCACGAATGCAGTCTTCTTGGAGAAACCTTAAGTATCAACAAAATACAAGGATGAATGTCTTATTACGAACAGTTTTGGTAACTAAGTTGTATTTCGTGAGTTATGTTGAGCATGAAAGATCGTATTACGCTAAGGGACTCCGCACCTGGCTGACGTGGACCGTCCGTGGCACTTTGTGGGCGTGAATTAACGTCTGAAAATCTCTCTGAAGGGTGACATGGTAGATTTGATTAGCTGCGTTGTAGTTTTGCTTTGCGTTCAGGTCTGTGTGAAAGGGCAACACAAAAATGAGCCATTTGTGAAGTGTGTGCTATGCATTGTTTATAGCAATGCTTTTTAAATATTTCTCCAACACAATACATCAATACTATAATAATACTGAAAACAGATATTTTTCATTATTGATATAGTGTAGTAATTTATTGATCTTTCTTCGCATTAACAAGGTCTGTTTTGAGAACACATTTATGTTCCAGCCGCCCCTTATTCTTTTGTCAGACCTTTGCCTCTACTCTGCTTTTCTCTAATTATTATTGCTCTGCGTATTGACTAGCATGCGCTTCTTTGTATAGGAAGGATTTGTAGAAGGAACTGTGAGCCTATTCATCATGCATGATTTCGCAACAGGTCTTTACCCTACCTTATGCAGTCCTGTTGATTGAGGCTGAGGGTGGGTTGGAAGCTTGTCTGGTAGCAACAGTTTGTGAATGGAGCATTTGTTGCCGTAGAACCGGTGTGTTGCCAGGGTGGGGTGGGTAAACATCCTCCTGGGACTCTTTGAGTGGATGTGCCATAGCTGCAGCCAAGCCAGGTTCAGCAGGAGTCACCTTCAAGACTCTGGATGCTCAGTTCCCACTGTGTTGACGCTGAACATTTTAGTCTTTAATGAGAGAGAGAACTCATTAAAAGGTAAGGGTTATCTAAATTGCTTAAAGACCGTTGTAAAGCGTGACTTGAGTATTATTAAAGGATTTGGTCATTCTTGCTTGCAGTGCCTCTTTGTTAGCAGTCCCGGTGTCATGTCTGAGTGACTGACATATTGGCCCATGTGACAGGTTGGAGCTCACTGATACCCTCCATGCTCAAGATACCCTGCACTTTTGTACTGATATGGAATTGGATGTCCAGGCCATTGTTTCATATACTTGACAGTTGAAATAACACTAGACATGGTGAATGTAATGAAAGTAGGCCTATGTGCTCTCAAATATTTTGATTCCACCATTCAAGTTATTTGTGTTTGTAGGTAGATGTTGTTTCTTTCCCTTCTGTCTTGTTTATATACCACACTCCCTATGACCTGCTACAATGTTAGATATTTCACTAAATTCACAAACTAGCCCATGGCTATATTTGGAACCATAGGCAAGAAACTGACTGGTAGCATGGAATGCTCTGTAATGTCTTGGGGAAACGGGTTTAATGGACCTAGGGAGGCTGGGCCTTGGTGCTTTGGGTTGCTGTGCTGTCCTGACATTCAGCTGTCCTGGTCCTGATGAACTCTCCTGTTCTTCTGCAGCTAACCGGAGGCTGAAGTACATCAGCTTGGCTGTGCTGGTGATCCAGAATGCCTCGCTCATCCTCAGCATCCGTTATGTGCGCACGTTGCCGGGAGACCGGTTCTTCACCACGTCCGCCGTGGTCATGGCCGAGGTCCTGAAGGTCTTCACCTGCCTCGTCATCATCCTGGTGCAGAAGAAAGGTGCGTCTGTGCCGACGACTCCTGCCGTACGCCGGGTCTCTAAGGGCTTTCGCTAGTTCACTGCTGCCTCATTTGGTCCAGGTGTAAAGTGTTTGGGCAACCTTGGTCATGGATTAAGCTATGAATGCTATGGTCTCCTTCTGTCTATAAATGCAGGAAATATCAGGGACTTTGTGGCGTTGCTGTATGACTCTATAGTGGTCCAGTATGAGGATACGCTGAAGTTGGCCGTCCCATCACTTATCTACACTTTACAGAACAACCTGCAGTATGTGGCCATCTCCAATTTACCAGCAGCCACTTTCCAGGTGAGGAACCTCTGCCTTTCTGGTGTGGTATGTCTGTCTCTGTCTTTGTTTCTTTTCATTTTCTGGTGTACACTGCCACTGTGAACACACACGACCTGTAATTCCAGTCATTCATGTTTGGTCTGAGGTACATGGGTGGTGTGCGGTAAGGCATTTTGCTTTGAGTCATCAATATTGATAAGTACAATTCTTAGCAAATAAATACTCAATAAGATCTGTTTTGCTAACAGTGTGAATTTATGAGGGTTTCTGAAGACAACTAATGCTACATATGATGTGTTCATAAGATTGTGTTCATCATCTTTTCTGGGGTACAAATACATTATGTGAAAAGGATTTCTTCTCTCCTTCTCTCTCTTTCTTTTTATTGTTTCCTCTGTGACTCTGAATCCTTTTTTCTAGCATTATTTCACTGTATTGTTGTGCTGTGTAAATGATTTTATCTGTCAAACCTTTGGTCTAACTGTCTGCGCCCCCCTCTTTCCCATCTTTGGTCCTCTCGCTCTCTCTTGCCCCCTCCACGGCTCCTGTAGGTGACGTACCAGCTAAAGATCTTGACCACAGCGCTCTTCTCCGTGCTCATGTTGCGGAAGAGCCTGTCCCGAGTGCAGTGGCTCTCCCTGCTGATCCTCTTTGTCGGCGTGGCCATCGTCCAGGTGGAGCAGGATGGCAGCAAGCAAAAGGAGGCTGCGGTGTCTCCCGCTGCCCAGAGCTACGTCAAGGGCCTCGTGGCCGTGGTGGTGTCGTGCCTGTCGTCGGGCTTTGCCGGCGTCTACTTCGAGAAGATCCTGAAAGGCAGCTCGGCGTCCGTCTGGCTCCGCAACGTGCAGCTGGGCATCTTCGGCACGTTGCTCGGCCTCCTGGGCATGTGGTGGAACGACGGCACGGCCGTGGCCGAGAAGGGCTTCCTCTTCGGCTACACGTCCATGGTGTGGGGCGTGATCTTCAACCAGGCGTTCGGCGGCCTCCTGGTGGCCGTGGTGGTGAAGTACGCGGACAACATCCTCAAAGGCTTCGCCACCTCCTTCTCCATCATCGTGTCCACGGTCACCTCCGTCTACCTGTTCGGCTTTCACGTGGACCTGCTGTTTACGCTCGGGGCTGGCCTTGTTATTTCTGCTGTGTACATGTACAGCCTACCGAAGGCTGCGGCCCCAACCCTCAGCGCTGGCTCCGCCTCCTCTTCCTCCAGCCATGGCAGCAGGGCCAGTCACGGAGATTCGGGGATGGATACATTCCTTCCAAAGTCAGTGCTGGTGAAATGATCTATGAAGTTTTCTCTTTGACCCCCACCCCACCCAACTCCAACCCTCTACCCCACCCCAACCCTCTACACTTCTTCTTAACTTTTCCAGTAACCCCTCTCCAACATGTCCTCTTATCTCCTTCTGCTGCTTTGGGCTTGGATTTTGGGGCACGTGCTTCTCTCCTTGCTGGTGTAAGGACTGTGTGCTGGCCTGTGGGGCAGTGCTGGCTGTATGTGTCCAGCAGAGGTGTAGAACTTCTGCTTCAAAAATGTAAAAGCCCTTCCAACATCTGTCACTTTCTTCTGATTTCACTAATTTCTTTCTACCTGATGGCTGAACTAACTTGGCAAATCCAGGTGATTGGAAGGAAATCCTCAGGAGGACTTTTACTTTTGAAACTTGAACTAACCCCCAGTGGTGAGGGGCAGGTCCACCACACGAGCTCTACTGACTGACTCAGACCCTGTCAGAGGACGCCAGCAGTGGTCCTGCAGATCCGTCCTCCTCACAGAGTTAACTCACAGCCCTGCTCTCAGTACACCAGGCTCTCAGTCCTATGCTGCTGAACTGGATCAGGTGTGAAACACCAGTAGTGCGGCTGCAGGTCCGGTTTATCTTGTTAACTGGCCTTTTAAAAGCCTCGCAGTGATTGTGACTGTTCCTGAAAAGCACAATCTGTAGAAGCAGCCTTTTCAGAAGCACTCACCGTATTACCCCTTTGTGTATATGGAGATCGCTCAGCCTGCCAGGCCATCTCCTTATGTATGCCTTAAACACCATTCTCCTGTTAACACAGGAGAGGTTCATTGCAAACCAGGGTGCACAGGCAGACTTGTTTTTTAGGACTCAGATTTGCAGGCTAATCAAACAATGATGTGCAAGTTACATTCCATCAAAGCACCTTGCCTAAGGGGGAATAGTTAAGGAAGAAATGAAAAAGGTTGTTTGGTGTTCTGTGCTAAAATGTTATTTTTGGTTGCACCCAGCCTCTCTTCTTGCTTTTGTTGCGTGTAGGGTGACGAGTGATGATCTAACAATCAGGAAGTAAACTTCTTGATGTGGAGGCCTCCGTTCTGAGGAATATTTGTCATCGTGATACTATCACACACCTATACAGTGTTTGCATCCCATGGCTGCTGTTTAACATGACAGTACATTGGACCACCTTGGGGAGGTGGTGTTCATTGTGCTCCAGCACGCCTGATTCAGCTCACAGTGGGGCCTGGGAGTCGTCTGAGGAGTCGATTGGGTGTGTTCGAGCTGAGGGAGTGACAGACTGCATAGTGGCCGTCCAGGACTGGATCTGAGCGACCGATATGAATTGATGGAACGGAATCCCCAAGCAGGCATGATTGAACTTCATCTGACACTGTGGGAAATTCGAATTCGAAACTGTCACCCATAATTGGAATGGAGACAGCAGTCCTTCACAGAAGGAGACAGAAGATGGAGGAGTGTGCACGCATGTGCGTGTGCATACTTCTCACGTGTCCGTGCAGTAGGTTTCTCACTGGAACTAGAGGTTCACCGATGCTCCTCAATTGTATGGAAATTCTTTTTTTTTTAATTATTTTTTTATATTAACTCCAAGATCAATTTTGTTGTTGTTTATTAAGCTCTCTATTAAATATGTGTAATCCTTACGCATTTCAAAACCAGTACCCTGAACCAGTAACAGGCATCAGTGCAACACCATAAAGCATAAACTGTTACTTCAGGGTACAGAATTTGCTAGTAGAGAATTTCCTCATGTGTCCCAAGAGTCCCATTTCATATTGGTACCAATCTCAATCCTCTAGTATGAACAGACGACCTTATTCTAGCCAGACAGCACCGTGTGTGCATGTGTGCGTGTGTGTGTGTGGGGTGTCGGTTAGATTTGCTTCACCAGTGCAAGAAATGGTTAATTCTGTGCCTTTCTTAATGCAGTTGTGACTATACAGAAACTACCAATGTCTAGAGTTTTACGACTGTAATATAAAATCATAGTTATTTTTCTTTAATTCTTCCGCACAGAAACGCAAAATAGGACTGGATGTTTGCCATGTTACACATTGTGCGTTTAATTTTTTTGCAAATATTTGATACAAATATGCCAAAACTGTTCTCACATTTAGGTTATTTTTTTAAATGAAATGTTTCCAGAGATGTAAACGTGTCTGAGGAGATGTACGCTTGAGGATACTGCATTAATGGCCCCTTTTTTCTTTTTTTTGTGAAATGTATTTACCAGAGCAGACCTGAAGGTGAAGGGGGGGGCTATGCATTATATATATATATAATACACACATATATATATATATATATATACATACATAACACACACACACATATATACATACATAACACACACACACACTGTGTGTGTGATGTGTGTGATGTGTGTGATGTGTGTGTGTGTGTGTGTGTATATATATATATATTATAAAAAATGTGAAGGATATTCTGTGGTTTTCTTTCTTTTA
>JAOXYF010000022.1:7618117-7629989 GCA_028565775.1 Sternarchorhynchus goeldii
TTTTGCTCTAGCTGATGTGGAGCGAGCACCTTTTGCTCTAGCTGATGTGGAGCGAGCACCTTTTGCTCTAGCTGATGTGGAGCGAGCACCTTTTGCTCTAGCTGATGTGGAGCGAGCACCTTTTGCTCTAGCTGATGTGGAGCGAGCACCTTTTGCTCTAGCTGATGAGGAAAACATCATCACTACACATGGTGGTTGTCAATGTGCCTTAAGTTATTTCTTTATGTGGGAAGGAATCCATTGGATCTTTTGTTCTATATGATGCTCAGCTCTTGGAAATGTATCTTGTTTCGTGCTCTAATTTAGGAAGCAGTTTGGATGAACAGTTCCATAGGAGATGCCGCAAGGAAATTGTCATTTTTCCATATTCTTCTGTGTATGTGTACTGTTCTCTTAAGCTATTGATGTTTTGTTTTTGGACTCAGTATGTGTCTGTCTGTGTGACCTACAGGCAAAACGTGACTCTGAGCAGGATAAGAAGACTGACTGAAGGAGTTCCCCCTCTCTCTCACGCCCATTTCCCCATCCCCCTGGAGCAGTTCCACACAGCCCTGCTGCTGTTGGACTCCACCACACAGGGCTTGCCAGCTGTCACCTCATCCGTGCTTCTCTTTTAACAACTGTGTGATGGTGTGAGAAACAGCAAATGTGGATTTTTAGTTTCATTCTTTTCCCCCGTGGTTTGCAAAGTCTTAAATGTAATGGCCATTTCCACTTTTTTTCAGTTGAATGTGAAATTCTGAATGTTTTTGTAGTTTTTTTCTGGAGAGTACATTGTTCCTCTTCAGAACTTCATGTATTATATGCATAATCCAACTGAGCTGGTAACACATGTATCCATATGCAATTGGGGGTAAAACGTTTCTGTTTGTCACATCAAGTTGTTGTATAAAGATGTTTTTCTTTAAGCTTTCTTTGCCTTAAAAGGAGACGGAATGTAATCCAGTTTAGTTTTTCTTTGTGGTATAAATGTTGAAGTCCATTTATGAAAAAGAAAAGCACGGAAATACTTGGGTTTGGTGTTTGGTACTGTGCTGGTTAATACTGGAGGAGTTATCCAGCCTGACCTTTCCTCGTCTCCCTGGAGCTGTTCAGTACTGTAGGCATCCAGTATGCACCAGTAAGATCATTCACCAGTGTACTTTTGTCCCTTCAACTTTCATTGTGGCTTGTTTGTTTTTTGCACCATCCCTTCTCACGCTCACTGCATGGCATGATCACCTGGTGGTGGCGGTCTTTGTTATGGTGGCTCCTACAGAGATGGTGTAAAACAGTGTACGGGTTCAACTCCACTCAGTCAGGATAAGGGCATGAAGCAAACCGCATGGCTGTCCTGGAGCTGGCCTGATTGAAAGGCACCATGGCTGAGGTTGGACTTCAAAACCTCACTGCATCTCAAGGCTTTGAAATGGTATTAATGCCATGTTTGAGGTACACAGTTGAGGGAGGTTTCTGCTACAACATTTTTTTTTTTCAGGGCGGGGGGGGGCTTGGTGTACTTACTGTAACCAGTGACTGCTTGTAATTTACTCAGTTGTAGATCAGGGGCCGGGGATTGAAGCAGAGATTTGTGGGATGTGGAGTTCAGGTTGTTCATGGCTCTGTCCTCACTGTTTAGTTCCAGAAAGTGAGGAATTCTACCATCTACAGTGACCAACCCTCATGGTTTGGTTTCTTCTGAGAGTGGCTGCAGGGTGACCAGTAACCCTGAAGATCTTGGAACTAAATGTCCTATGTTTAAATACAATAGGGTACATTTTAGGCATGGTGATTGTCAGTGTTGCATTAATTGGAAGATTGCTTTCTATGGTGATGTTTGGTAAATGTTTCACTGGATGAAGAATGACTCCCTGATTATTGTAAACTGGATAATAAATGGCCCTGCTGTACTATGTGCCTGTTTAATTACTGTGGTGGTTTTTCTGTGTTTATTCTTCAGCCTTTGCCGAATATTTCAATCAAGTGCTCACTGTTCCTCATTAATGAGTTGTAGTTGCATAGTGATTTCCTTCATCACCCTGCAGAAAAGAATGTTTTATTGTACCTAAACGCATCAAGACCATTTCTGGGTTTTGTGGCTTCACATGGAAGTTGTGTTTAGCCGTTTGTAAGGATTTCTTCCTTGCTGTGTGCAGCCCTCTAACCTCTAACCTCCTTAACCTCTAGGTCAACCTCTATGACCTGTTTGGCAGTGGGTGTCAAAAGACGAGGTGAAAAGCTTTATTTATTAATGTGTTCTATTAACTTCTAAACAAACTCCGATTTAGTTTATTAGCATAAGGATTTGCTCCATGGAGACACTGTTGTAAGTAGCTGTAAGAGCATCCAGTAAATTGGTTCTCTTTCTTTCTTCTCTGCCTTGTTTGTGACTGGTTTGCTTTAAGCCAGCTTCAGTACTGCGATCTCATTATGCCAGTCTGAAGGCACAGCATGGAGCAGGAATAGGTAGCTCCTCTTGAGAAGAGCTCCAGGTCTGTGGTGCAAGGCATGTTTTCTCCAGTCTAATGTAATCCAAACACTGCTCTGATCATTCAAGAAACTGGTAAGTTAAATCACATGGGATATTTGAGGGAAATAGTTGTGCTACAGGTTGCTCTCCAATTTTGTGTTTTTATTTGGAGACTGCAATTTTATAAGTTCAAAATGGCAGAGCTTATTGTTTAAACCTTTAAAAATGTGTTTACAGCCATGGAAATACTTGCAGATATGTGTGCATCAAGTTGAACTACATCAGTAGTGTTGTTCTCTGTCCTTCGACTATAGTTTCCAGATTGTTGTTTTTTTTTCCCTTTCTTTTCTTAATGTAGGTCATTTAATGAGACCAAAGGCTGTTTGAACGTTCCAACCTGTTTGCATATTCAGATCATAACATGAAATTTTAAGCTCTTGGCCTCAATGTTTAACTTGGAGCCCTTGCCAACAGCTCAGTCCATGTGTCCTGCCTCTGTGGTGAGCGTGGACAAGTGTCAGCCACAACTGACCCCAGGGACATAACCGTCTGGTGGGTTTTGTGTTTCTGAGTTATCTGTAGATCCAGCGCAGTTCTAACTTCAACAGAAGGTTGGGACATTCATGTTTTCCAGTTTTGGACATTGACATTTGCTGTGTTGGCCCAGGGGAAGCTCATGCATGGGTCAAACCAGAGCCCTTCTTTACTGCGCCTTCTGAAACCGGAAATCGCTTTATCCATGTGGAGAACCGGGATCAACTGCCTAAGCTTTTTCTTGTGTCATGGTGGCGGGGGGGGGGATTAATCAACTTTCAGTACAGGGAAGATGAGCTGTTTATCAAACACACACACAAACATGTCCAGCTTCATCTGTTTATTATGAAGATGTTTCTGAATCTCTTTTCTGCAAAGCAATTTCACTCTTCCTGTACGATATAACGAATGTGCAGTATTATGGATAGAAATGTCACCCTGGTAGCAAATTCCAGTCTGCAAATGTTTAAGGTTAACACAGCACTCATTTATAGAACAATCTGCTACTAAATCTTTCAAGCAGCCCTTGGACTCTCTGCACAACTGCCGCCGTAGTGGCGAAACTGAACTCTGCCCAGTGAAACGGCCGTTCTCTCGAGCAAGTATGGAGTGTGGCGCTGACACAGTGACGTCAGCATCAGCAGAAAGCTGCAGCTGTTACCTCCTTATCCACAGAAACCCAGAGATGGAGCAGAACTGGCAAAGCTAAACATAGCCAACAGGCTTCAGCTCAGGGCTGTCGCCAGCACTTAATACCGCAGCTGCCCAGCCCTGACAAACTGGGCCTTGTCAGTAAAAACCAGTTTGAACTGGATCAGCATAATGGATCATTCCTACTGTACCCGCCTGGTGTGCAGGAGCTAGGTGGTCCAGAAAATGAAAGAACCCATGCTGAGAATGTATCCTGTCAGGTTCTTGGTCAGCGCTACAACACTGAATGAAATTGCTGGATTGAATGAAAGAGCATAAACATCATGACAAAAAACTTTTTTGAAAATACAATTGCTAATCTGCGAACTTGGAAACTGTAAAACTAAATAATATTTAGTTTTATGGCTGTATTTCTGTGTCATGGATCAGACATAGACATTATCAGCTCAGGATCACCAGAGCAGAATTCACTGAGACCTCTTTATTTCTGTCACTAGAGTTTAGCCAACAGGAAACACACACATACACACACGCCTGTATCCATGGAGTTAGTTTATTGCCATTGTTGCATTTGTATGGGTGAGAGGATCTTCAGCACACAATCACAGTGGTAAAAAGCATGAAGCCCTTTGTACATCATGAGGGACACCATAAGGTCAGTGATCAACTCCAGTGCGGTAATTAACACTTACTGTACAAGTCTAAATTTCTGTTATTACTACTTTAGGTTACAAATGGAAGACCATGGTTACATCTCACAGTGTGTCACAAAGCACATCAATGAAAACGTTCAATGGGTTAATCACCAAGTCAACATGGTTTGTGAGAACCTTCAAGACAGCATCTTAACCCAAAGCATTTTGTAGTCTACTACTAATAGTACTTATGTTCTACACCTATGTTCTGTCCATTATGAACCTAGCTTGTATGATAAGAGTTTTTTAGTATGATATTCCCCCTTTGAACTGTGTGACTTGGACACATCCATTTGATATCAGAGTGCTAAAACAATTTTACAGTTCATCCTACCATTCTGTCCTATCATTAAATGGACTGCACAGTAAGATATTAGTATATTTTAAGGTTTTCCATTTTGTGCTGTAGACACAGCATGTTTCTGATAATGGTAATTGCAGACAACATCCGCTTTCATCTGTTAAGTATAAACAGATTTTAAAATGATTGTTAATTAGTCAGGAACTGGCTTTGGTTAGTTCATGGTAGTAGATCTATATTTTTAAAACATATGCATTGGGTCCTGCTAATACTGGTTAATTTATATGTACTTCTGCTCTATTAAAACATACCAATTATGATTAATATCAGCTTCGTTTAGCAATATATAATTTAAATGGAAGAGCTGCCTCTATAGAAGACTATTAAAATGATTGAATTAAGCTTTCTAAGCAAAATGGTCAGAGCTTTGTTGCTCAGAAAAATCTTTTACATTTTTGTTAAAATGATTACACAACTCAACTGCTTTGTACCCTCCAGATCTTCATAAGTCTTTGGGACAACGATACTGTCAAGAACAGTTTGGCAGATCACAAGAATTTTTTTTTTCTTTTTGGTACTGTACACATTATTTTTGTTTTCTACTTACAATAACTACATAACATTGTGTCAACTGACCAACCCAGGTTCCTATTTGGATGAAAAGGATTGTAGTTTTGACTGAAAGGTGAGGAGGAGACCCAATAATCAATGTATTACACATATCTGCCAATATTTTGCCAATTTTTATTTACATATTTAGCCAATGTTTTATATAAGTATCATAATACATGAGTGATTTTATATTATCACGGATGGTTCTACTGGTTTTGGTCTGTACTCCAAGCTATTAGAAACTGTATAGTAGACTATTGTGGGTTTTTTAACTACTGTAAAGGGCACTTAAGAGTAAACGTGATTTGTATGCCGATGGAACTGAAGGCAATGTAATAAAGCACCCTTTAACAGACAAAGCAGAACTCCAGATATAATTCAAGTTTTCTTAATAAATATCCACTTGACAAATCTAATTGAATATCCAAGAGGAGCGATATGGAAAGATTTTAGTTTTTAGTTTTTAATAAAATTCCACACAAATATTTTGTATTCTTCACTACAAGCAGGGTTAAATCAGGGTTAAGTAATTAAACGTCATTAAAACGTAGTTGCAATCTGGTCCCTGGGTTGTCAGTTGCAAATACTGAAGTTTAACAAACACACAAGCACTTAATAGTAAGAATAAAATCAATCCAATGTGCTTTTTAAATTTCCTCTCTGCAACAGCATTGGAGCATATCACTTGTAACTCCCTTTCTATAGAGTAATCTTTATCAAAAATTCATACTGCCACAACTTTTAAAATATACCACACAGATATTTTATACACACATATATGCACTATATATGTGTGCACACATTCACACACACATTATGTGGCCAAAAGCACATGATGTAAGACATGGTTTGATGAGTTTTTTAGGAGAACTGCATGGAGACTTTAACCTATAACCCTACTGAATCTTGTCTACACTGGAACACTGATTACAAGCCAGGCCTTCATCATTGCCTGTCCTTACAAATACTTATAAATGCTTATAAATGATTGGGCACAAATTCTCACAAACACACAGAGAAATTGTGGAAATCCTCCCCAGAAGAACTCTACAAGCAGGGTGGTTGCCTGTGGATTTGGATTGAGATATCCAAACACCTTATATACACTATACACTATATAGGTGTAAGGATTGGGTGACCACATACTTTTGACCATTTTGTGTGTGTGTGTGTGTGTGTGTGTGTGTGTGTGGTGTAAGTCAGCAAAATAAATGCCATCACAAAATAAATCTCTGATTTCGTTCACAATATGTAAAATAAAAGAAACAAACCAAAAATATCTTACTCTAACACGATTAAAAAGTGCTAGCAAGATTATTTTACAACAATGTGCAAATGTAGTTTGGAGTCTGACATTACTGAGACTAATTTTTACATTTTAATTATTTCTATGGTGACATTTGAATGGCTTACTGTATGTGTTCTATGCACTAAAGCGTAAAGGGCAGAATTCCCACAGTTTTTGGTGAACTTTATAGACTTTTTGATAGATGTTTTGATTGGCTGTTCATGCTCATGGATGCGCTCACAGGTTTGGCAACCAAGTCTCTCTGCTTGACTCGTACAATAGATGATTAATTCAGGATAAAGATCCACTCCATTATCACTCTCTCTGACATTAACATGTAGCCCCTGCACACCACTGTTATGGCAATACTTCCATTAAATGCCTCGGTGTTCACTGCAGCCTTGACATTGTGATACTTTAGACCAAGGTTAAAATTTCAGGGCTCTATTTACCTTATATGAAGCTTGAAAAAAACAATAACAATGTCTGGTTATGTTCTAAATGCCTGAAATTTAAGTGTTCTGTAATGTTTCCTTGTTTTTGAGAATGAAACATACATTTTATTCAGATCAACATTAACATGTATATGTATGTATTTGACACTATAACCAGCTATTCTTTGAACTGACTTCAGATTTTAATCTCTAACTGTATATTTACAAATATCCAATATCAAAACAAAACTAAAAGCACTAATTAATTTGGTTTGCAGGCACCATTACAAATGTCAGTTGCCCAGTTCAGAACAGCAGTCGTCTGTTTAAGATGTCATCAGATATTAAGCCTTTACTGAAAAAAAACACCACAAATACAGTTTACTCTAACTAGACAGACAAAACTTTGATTGATTATGGCAACCAAATCCATTCTCAGACAAACATGGTCAGAGAGAGCATACTATTTGGCACAAAGGTTAAGCTGAAAATTTGTTCTAAACACAGTATTGATACCTCACAGCTTGGGGTACAGACACATTCAGTAAAACTACACTCAGCAAAAAAAGGAAGTCTTTGATTACGTCCTCAATCATTTTAGATTTTACATTTACATGATTAAACTTGGACAGTTGTTTTCACACTGTAGTGGTTGATATATGGATAAAAGTAAAAACAAAACAAAACAGTAAAACTATTTTAATTTCTACTCTTGTTCTCTTAAACTGACATAAATGCATTTTATTCTAATACTGCATATGTAAAGATGACTGGACCACAGTGGATATCATAGATAATGCAGTGGACCCATTATGTTTAGGTCGAATTAGTCATTAAAGGCCAACAGTTCTCTTTGCAATCTCATTTTAACTCTCTATGAAGCTATAGTGTCACCGCAAAGAAGACCTTCTGGGAACCTGTGGGAACTCTGCCCTGAGGAGGTGAAGATGTGAAGAGGAGGAGCTAAACTACACTTAGACTCTGCATGACCCAGGAGCAGATAGTCGTCTCCTATTGGACAACGTGCATCGTCCCCCAACCCGCCCCCCCCCGGCCAATGACAAGCTGACAGCCTGCTAAAATGGAAGAGATGTGCATGGCATGTTGTATCTTATCTTAGTAAGAGAAAATCTCAAAAGACCAGCGTGAACCATAGGAATCCTGACAGGTATGTGGAGAAGACTGGATTAACCAACCCCTTCCTCTAAACTCCTTACGTTAATACGGCTGCTTCCAAACAGGTAAAGAAAAACTGAGGTGCACTAAAGGGTGGCTGTGAGCAGCTTGCCTTTGGCAGGCAGGTGCGGGTCTCCCCAGTGCACATCAGTCCTACATGACGCTTTCGAAGATGATGACTTTGTTCTCCTCCATGCCTGGGGACAGGGAGGCCAGGCTTTTGATGTCTGTGTCAGGTGCCATGTACTCCAGGTGATGGGCTCCCCAAACAGGTTTGGTCAGATGTTCCCAACGCTATGGAGGAATAATAAGAATAAGAAAAATAATCAATTTAGTCTTCTTTACCATGCAAGGTATTTTTTCTCTGCAGCAGCTCTGTGCAAACTTATAAAGGAGTAGGCAATGGTTCGGCCCCCTCAGATGGCAGATGGTATACAGGTGTTACAAGCTTAATTACCCCCCACCCCCTTTAGTACACAAAGAGCTTCAGTTCCTTGTATCACGTCTGAAAATGCAACCGAATTTTTCCTCCGTCTAGATGCTGAGGTCCAGTCAGAACTATAAACTGCACTTTGTCTGCAGATGACTGTTTGGTATTGGTGGAATGCAAAATAAGTCAGAGATGAATTGAAATCAAGTCTGCCCTTCCTACTCCCAGGGTCAGATCCTTCTAGCCGGAGAACTGCATTCTTTTTCAGTGTCTCCTGGGATTTTTTTTTTCCAATGAAACTGTTCATAAGAGTGTTTTCCATACATTCCTTCTTCTAAGCACTGTGCTCGTTTTCCTCCAGCTGTCAGACTTCATGCTATGGCTGTGTTTGGGGCCGAGAATCATTTAGGACAGGCCCTGGGTTCTATTTTTAGAGCAAATCAATGGAAAGCTATTAGCCCATTTACCACAGTTAAATACACTGCTTTTCATATGACCGAGTCACTATGAAACTGCTAACCCAAATACATTATTTATTCAAATGGATCAGTTACACTGTTGTGTGTGTGTGAACAGACTCACTGGAACATCAATATAATTGGTCTAGCAGCTTGTGTTCAATTTAACTTTTGCAGAACAAAAGTCTAGTTTAAATTTAGCACATCAGCGGTGAGCATGACTTAGTCAGGATTAGAGGCCTCGATTAAGAATCGACATCACAGTCACCTGACCAAGTCCTTCACAGTCAAATCCTCAAGTTAAAGTACAAAAAATAAACAGAGCATGTGGTCATGTCCACCTCTGCTGTAGCAGCATATGATCAAATTTAAGGCTGCGATTAACATTAAGGATCTCACTGCACAAACTGTGGGAAGAGAAGCTACAGCAGGTGCGCACCTCTCGAAAGGTTCCCTTGGCCCCGGCGAGTTTGTAGACCAGGCTAACAGGGATGCAGAGCATGGAGGAGAGAGCCAGACACCAGCCGATCACCTCCCCCCACCATGGGTACACGTACACATTGTTGTAGGTAAGAGGCTTGTAGTTCAGCAGGTGAAACAGAAATATAGCCTAAGAGCCAAGAAAGAGACACACACAGACCAAACATGTTATGTTCACAGTTCATGGATTTTGCATGCATTCAACACCTTTTGTTTGTTACTGATTGTCTAATAACAGTAGTTGACCGGCCTGACCTCTTTTCATACACTGGGCACAAACATTGAATATCTCATTAGCATTCAGTGTTCCTGGATAGAGTAATGGATAAACCAGGGTTAAAGACCATGGCAATGCCTGGCTGAAAGTTTTCCCTTCTCCCACACACACAGAACTAGCTGGTAGGCTGGGGAGCGTGGGGGCCGCCGTGCACCCTGACGCAGGGGTGGCCGAAGCAGGAGACACTCACCATGCAAACACATGGAGTAATAAACGACCAGCACCACTTCATCCAAGGAAAAGGCCGGTAACCGATCATACGAGCGATGTCATCCATGAACTTGTCAGCACCTGCAGACACAGGTGGAGGAGCATTGAGACACCAATGACTGCAGTGCACTGGGGCTGGGCTGTCTTACACAAAAGAGAAACTGAAATAGAGTTATCGCAGTTTACAAGGAGACTGTGAGTCTTACCATAAACCCAGGCGACAACCACGCACTCCCAGAATGCCTGCCACAACAGGGTCATACCACTGGCAGAGTAATAGTCAAAAAGCTGGAAGACGTACATCCCTCCCTGCATGTATGCAAACACACACACACATACACACACACACACACACAACAAAAGTGTATTAGCATTTCACAATGAGTTATATTACCCCCTTAGTTAAAGGGGTGTCCATGACGCTTCATATGCCAGTCAAATGAGTGGAGTAGTGTTAAGATAAACTGCATTGCTCTTATCTCACATGTTCTGTTATCTGGAAACGTTATTCCAAGAAACAGCCTAGCCACGTTAATAAATGAATGCTATATAAAGGAGCCTTACCTGTGTAACCATGGAGAGATCTATAGTGAAGCACAATAAACAACAGATCGCCACAGCGATTTCTCGACGGTAGCCCATGTAATACTTTCCAGGGAAAAGGTCAAGAATGCCAGTTACGAAACCTTCCACTCCGACAAACTGCAGAAAGTGGAGCAGCAGATAAAACTGCATTAATTGGGATGAGCTGGGCCAGCTTTTCTGCTTCACTGACCACACAAAGTATTTAGTCTTGGCTTCTGTCTCATGGTGTCGAAACTGAAGTGAATCAAAAGCACAAAGCCATAGATACAGACGTCTTGAAAGAACAACAAATGAACAAAATTCCACCTCCATGAAAACCCCCCTCCTAAAAGTGAACGTTGTTGCCATTGGCAGCCATTGGGGGATTTCTGAGCTGGCATCAGAAACCGTTTCTTTTTTTTAACGCAGTTCCTTCTGTCTGACTTTAGTTCCATCAGTCAAATCACTATGGTTACCTCACTCTGCCTCAGCCGTAAACTAAACACCAACCCTGAATCTTAGTGGCCTTTGGCGCCAGAGAGCCTGCTGTATTCAGTCTCTCTGAGCTGAGACTGTTGCCCTTCTCATCACCCATAATCATGTCCAGTGAGGAGCAGAGTCAAAGGACACTGACCTAGCTATAGAACGAGGAGCAGACTTGTGGAACCTGACTGTAGAGGGAGGGGCAGACTTTTTGAACCTGACTATAGAACGAGGAGCAGACTTAGTAAACCTGACTGTACAGTGAGGAGCAGACTCAGGGAACACTGACTGTAGAGTGAGGAGTAGACTTGGTGAATCTGACTGCAGAGTGAGGAGTAGACTTGGTGAACCTGACTGTAGAGTGAGGAGTAGACTTGGTGAACCTGACTGTAGATTGAGGAGCAGACTCAGGGAACCTGACTGTAGAGTGAGGAGTAGATTTGGTGAACCTGACTGTAGAGTGAGGAGTAGACTTGGTGAACCTGACTGGAGAGTGAGGAGTAGACTTGGTGAACCTGACTGTAGGTCGAGGAGCAGACTCAGGGAACCTGACTGTAGATGAGGACCAGACTTGTGGAACACTGACCTGACTGTCCAGGCCCAACAGTAGCAGCATGAAGAAGAAGAGAGCAGCCCAGACGGGTGCTACGGGCATCAGTGACACGGCTTTGGGGTACGCTATGAACGCCAGGCCAGGCCCTGTGGACAGGACAGCAGTGTTAGAAACACTCAGCGTCTCGGGTCGGATGTCTACCCACCACTCAACAACACACTTACACACATAAAGCACCAACTGCACAGAGACAGAGAGAGGGGGAGGGGAGCTGGGG
>JAOXYF010000022.1:7630089-7642320 GCA_028565775.1 Sternarchorhynchus goeldii
GGAGGGAGGGAGGGAGAGAAAGAAGGAGAAGATGGGAGGAAAAGAGAGAGGAAGGAGCACCTGGATGAGATGCAACCAAATGAAAGATTTTTTGAAAGAAAGGAGGGATTTTTCTTCTCGTCTGAATTTTGTTTGTCTTGTTTGGAATTTTCCACTGTTTTTGTTTCTACAGTCAGGCAGGTTAGTCATAAGACACTTTGTGTACTTGCACTGGGACATGATGATTACTGGCATTAGATTATGGCTATGCACTGCCATGCTTCTGAGCAGGGACATAAGTATCAAACGGGTAATTTTTTTTCAGCACAACTGTTGAGTTATATTTGGAGCAGCCAATCAAAGACTCTTATAATTAGTGTCCACTGATTACCACAACACACAGGCCAACACAACAATTTGCTTTTTTTTTGTTTTTAAATATGTCAAATTTATACAATTTGTATTATTTGTTTAAATTTGTATGGCACATGTAGGTTTATGATTTAATCACTGACAATTCTAAAACATGTTTTGAGAATGCTTAATTACTTAGCTCTATAAAAATGCAGTAGATTTTACATTAAAGAAATGTAGAACTTTTTGTTAAACTTAAGATTCTGAAGATTTTGTTAAACTTAACATTCAAATGATCTGACAGGAATATTTGATTTCTTCACCTAATAACTGACAAGTGGCAAAGGACAGAAACTGCACTACAGCCATTATTGACTCAAATGACCAGATATAAATGACAAAAAACATAGCCCAAGTCAGTGTTTTCCAACACAGTCCTCAGAACCCACAAAATGGACCATATTTTAACTATATACCAGCTCCTAGTAGTCCTGTACTAGATATTCAAGGTCCTTAATGGCTTTGGTGTATTAGGGGTTGGGACAGAACAAGAATGTGGAGCATCTCTTGGGTTTTGAGGTTTGGGCTGGAAAAGTAACAATGTAACAAAGATGCTAAGTAACAATGACCACCATTATTCAACAGTGAACTGAACACAGATCAACGGCCAATCTCATGAGTTAGTGCTAGATACTGTTAAAGTATTTTTGTTTTTTTGTTGTTGTTGCTGTTGGTGGTGCTTCCACTTTTCATTGTTACCATTATTAATATTACTTGTGTTTGAGGTTTAGTAGGGTTAGAACCGATAACTGGGGAGGTTTGGATTTTCACCATGCTGGGCCCTGTTTCTGGTTCAGGCAGCTCTGTGGCTATAGTTTAACTACCCTACGCTAGGCTAACTCTAGCGCTAGCACCGAGCCTCCGGGTGGCTAGTCTGAGGTGTGTCCCACAGCTAGGCATAACTCTCGGGCTGGACTGGATTAAAAGGTGTAAATGCTGACATTAGATATCAGAAGGTTACCTGCAATGGCAGTCAGCTCCAGGACCCCTCTTGAAAACGAGATGTGCACATCTCAAGAGGCAAAGTTCCTGGTTAAATAATCCTTAAATTAATACTTAAAGCCAAAATATAGATAATATAGAGATATAAATGAATAGATATGAATCACAAGAAATAGAATGGGACTGAAGACAATCAAGGATAACTAGTAAAATCATCAACGGCATGATGGGAAAATATGTTTGTCCGGCAACTAAGATCTGAACGGATTCTGGATTAAAAGGGAAATAAAAATGCCCCTGTGGTTCACGTCTCTATACATAACGACATGAGCAAAAGTGAGATTCCGTTCCCCTCCCTGGAGGACACTCACACAGCACAGAACATACATATAGGACTCACAGTCACACCACAAGGACAGACAAGGGCTTATATTCTCTCTCTCTCTCTCTCTCTCTCTCTCTCTCTCTCAGACACACACACACACTCAGACACACACTCAAGCCACATTCTCTTTGTCTGACTCTCTCAAACTGATATACATACCTACAACCGCATACAAACACAGACATACTCACACACAGCCCACTAAATTAATACAATTCTATTCTAAAAACAGTGTGGGTATATGAGCATACTGTAGCAGCACACTGAAGCCAGTGTCCAGTTAAGCAGCAGCATTCTTACTCAGTGAGAGCGTGATATTAGAATGAAGGTGGCATTATGGGCTCAGTAACACGACAGATTTATGAAGAGATACAGCCTCTCTCTCCTTCTTTTCCTCTTTTGCGTCTTTTCTCTCTCTCTCTCTCTCTCTCTCTCTCTCTCTCTCTCTGCAGAGAACATGCTGTCCTGTTCCCAGTTCTCCAAGTTCATCGGTCAACTGATCCACTGCTGCAAGGTAAAAGTCGCCCTAGAAAGTCAGTGTTGCATGCATTGTGGACAGGCACACCGAGCTGCTCCTGGACATGCCTGGACATGCCTGGACATGCCTGGACATGACACCTTTCCTATAGCATCACTGGAACTTTTGACCTTGGAACATTGTGGTGCTTTAGGACTCATATGGGGAACAAACTAATTTTCTGATCTATGGCTTCTTTTTTTCCTATAAACACCTATTTTGTACTTAACATCATAGACAAGCAAAATTAAATAGAAATGAAATATTAAAAATGTAAATAAAAAACACGAGTTTGCTGTCAGTAGAATTAAACCCCATAACATCCCATTCAATCGTATGAGTGATAATAAAAGGGGTGATAACTAGACATGCGGTTTGGTGGATTGGGCAGAGATTCTCTTCATATACTACAATGGAGATCAAAATTAGAGAACAACACAATTTCCTAAATGTCAAGGTCATTGAAATGATCCTATCAGGAGTGAAATAACAGTATTTTAAATTTATTTCATAAATTTTATATATTCTAAAGCACAGCATAAAAAGTGATGTCCTGTGGCCGCAGATGTGCTGAAGTCATTCAAATCAAAGGCCTGTACACTTCCTACTGATTACTGACTGTTGTAACCTTCAGAAAATTTTGTTGTAATCTTTCTCTGTGCTACAGTCATTGCTGTTCTCTCATTATGATCATCACATTTTTTGCAAAATAAAGGTTTCATGTTGATATACTTTGGTTATTTTCTAAAAAACTGTAGTGTTGTAGTGGCATGATGTACCCCTTACATGATATCCTTCAAATGTTGATCAACGTAGATTACATTATTTCTGAAAAAATCAAGTGTTCATACATTGTTGTCTAATTTTGATCTCCAGTGTATCTTTATAATATAGCTACTTATAATTACATATCTTCCCCCTGGTTTTCAGACCTCAGATTAACCCTAATCCTGGTCTATGTTAATTTGTAAGTGATATCTCCAGTTTAAATTTAATACATAGAAAAACAGCTGTGTCAAGGGATTACATTTACTCAATAACATGTATTTACAATAGTTATGTTAATATTCGCTTGTGGTATAAGTATGTTAGTTCAGTTATTATTAGAGTCTATACTGCTGTAAGATGTGAGTGGACAGTCCAGGTGAATAAAGTGTAGTTCAGTAAAATCCAAGTGCAGACTGAGCGACTGAATTGTTCTGATACACATAATGGCTGTATTATTTGATGTGTCTAATTAACCTGCTGAAAATGTCAGAATCACGAATTAATGCCAGAGTGAGGAACATCTGTGTGGTGGAGTCATTTCAAAGTAATTAGCATTATGTCAAAACTTTGGTAATAATTAGCATGATATTGAAACTTTGGTCAGATACACATGTTACAGGTTTATACGTGGATGTTGTATTTAAAAGTCTTTGGTTACTTAAAGTGAATCTGACTGTATATTGTATTTCAAACTTGTGTCTGTTGTAAAACTCACATGCTATAAGTTTTATGGTTGTTAAATAAACTTCAGTGTTAACAGAATCCTACAAGATCATTAAAACTCTCCAGAAGCTTGATCTCAGCTGACGTAACTGTCTGCCTAATGGACACCAGAACACACCTGCACTTTTATCATAGCTTTTCCATTAGTACTGAAAATGAAACAGACCTCACAGTGGCTGCGCTGGGAATGGCACACTGTGATTTTAGAAGAACACAAAATTGTGGATTTATGTGACTCTCTATAAAGCTTAAGGACGTGGCGGGAGGGTGTTGTGACTCTTTTCTTCATCGAAGGAACTAACATAAGAGGTCCCAGCAGGCCTGGCTGACTTGTGAAGGTTCCTCAATTTCCACACCCTCATAAATATGACTCACAGTGATGTAAAAATGTTGTTCTGGGCTTGAAACAGCTTCAAAAATTTCAAAACGTAAAGTACAAGTCATTATGTGTGATGTGAAGAACACGAGCATGTTCTTTTCACAATCTATTTACCTCACTTTGGGCTGCAATTTGAAAGCACTATAAGATTCTGAAAATATTGTACTGTAAACAGAAGTGGATAGAGTAAGCCCTGCTTTTAAAGTGAACTGCAGTCATGCATGGTATGAACTGCAGTCATGCATGGTGTGGCCTTTATCATGAGGATGTAGTTTTGGGTGGATGCAGAGTGATGGATGCTCAGATGAGCACTTTTCATGTTCTCTGTACACACACACACACACACACACACACACACACACAAACAAACACACACAGACACACACACAAACATTCTCTCTACCTCACACATGCATTCAAATGCAATCACATACACACACACACTCACAGTAACATTCTTTTTGTCTGTCTCAGGACCAAATACACAAATACACACAAACATAAACAGGATAAAAAACAAAGTGCAAATTCTACCGTCATACAGAGTTTAAAATAATCACATCCTATATCACTTATTATTATTTGCTTTAAAAGACAAATTCAGACACACACACACACACACACACACACACACACACACACACACACACCTGATAAAATAATCCCCTCAAATATCAGAAATATTGACAGTATTTTGAAAATGTTGCATAAACACAAACAGTTCTAAATAATGTTTGTTTTACAAGACTAAAATATGTAAACAATGTAATAATTTGCATGCAATACATCACCAATAAAATCAGTACCTGCAGCTCATTAGTCAAATCTCATAAAAAAAGAACTTTCATGGCCCATCATACAGAAACATAAACTAAAAATGCACTCCATTAATAACAAAGTAGTGCACCTAGTCCCAGCCTCAAATAAAACGCCTCCTATATGAACAGGAAACAGCCACATGGACTGAATTATTTAACAGATTTACATCCATCAAGAGGAAGGGCCGAGCATGTGGATCAGGAGGGGCATACAGGTTCCAGTCTTCCCTCGCTAGACCTTGCTCCCAAATCAGGGTCTGGAGTCCAACTGTTCAGCATAGTTCCACAATTCCCCTTCCCAAACACACCCGATGCAGCTAATGGACATCTCCAAAGTCCTGTGCTAGCTGCTCAAGGTGTATTTGGGCAGAGAGAGCCAGGGACTGTGCAGAGCAGGGAGACTGCAGGGTGGACTGCTTTGGACCACGCCCTATGTACACTTGGACAGCATGCTTTTAAAATACTTTACGGCTCTTACCCGACTCAGCCACTTTGGAGATGTCCACGCCCTGCTCGGACGCCATGAAGCCCAGGATGGAGAAGACCACGAAGCCAGCAAAGAAGCTGGTGCCGCTGTTTATCAGTGCCAAGACGAAAGCATCCCTAAACAAAACAAAATTTGAGTCAGAGTCTGAGCCATACATACACAGCAGCAGATGCCCTGGACCAGGTAAAGATGCAGCTGAGAGAAAAGAAGAGAATATCTGGAGATCCCATGAAGAGGAAGAGTGGTCGATCTATCAACCTCAGAAATGTATGACATGTACGTCTCTAGAAAAGTAAGAGAATGTAATTCTACTGTTTATTTTAATGAGAACCTCATGGCCATGATGTGAGAGTTCATTAAACCCAAACTGTGATAATGGACTATAATGAAGGACGTACAAACAGGATGAAGGGTGCTTGGCACCCACAGACTCAACAAAAGCTGATAAAGACCAAAACACTGACACTGGATGAGAAAAAGACAGGAAGTCAGGCGTCTTGACTTACTTGTAGCAGTCATTGTTGAATCGGTTATAGCTGCCAAGGGCAGTGAGGGCCCCGAGCCCAATGGCATAAGAAAAAAATATCTGAGTGCCAGCATCGATCCATACCTGAGAAAGAAAGAGACAGAGAGAGAGACAGAGAGAGAGAGAGAAGAGAGAGAGAGAGACATTGAAACAGTGAAAGAGAGAGAATAAGAGTATTTGATGTTCCCCTTCCATGTGTCAATTAGTGGAAAATTTTAAAATAATAATAATATACAAAACAAAGAAATAAAGGATGTTTTTGCTACTTAAAAGCAGAGGGCTACCCAGGACGTTGAAGTCCACAATGATTTACTTCATTTGCATTACTTAATTTAAAATTACATTACATTAGGCAGGTCAGTGTGATTGACATGAAGTGTGACCACTTTCCTGCTTCTCTTATAGGTACTACCCCACAGCCCACAGGCAGATATGTGCATTTGCATTGCTAGCTAGTTGGAATATTCTCATCAGTATCCAATTTGTTTAACACTGGGTTTTTATTGTCCTTTATGTAAATTTAAGAGACTCAAAGATAAGAGTGAGACCAAGAACCAAAAACGCATCACTTCCATACTGTTGTTTTCAACACATGGAACTCCAAGCGTGTATACTTGATTAGCCACGCCCCTTCCAAAGAAGGTAAAGACCAGTAGTACCAAGACGTTTTAAAGCTTTTTAAATATGTGCTTTTTTGACCATGACCATCTGTCTAGAAAAAGTCCATTTCAGGCCAAAACGTTCAGGCATCCCAGCATTAAGGAGTATTACACGCTTCATGTGACAATGCGGAATATGTTACATTAAGTAGACTTGCTGTTTGAGTTGTCATTTAAAAAGATAAAGGGTATAAAGAGGACTGTCAGAGGATGAATAGTAGAAAGCAGCTGGGTGAAGAATGCTGGGAAGAGAAAGAGAGAGAGAGAGAGAGACAGAGAGAGAGAGAGAGAGAGAGAGAGAGAGAGAGAGAGAGAAAGATTCACTGACAGTTAACCCCTCACCTGTGGTTCTCCTAGCTTTGACCAGTCAGGCTTAATATAGTACAAGATCCCATCATAAGCTCCAGGTAGAGTCACTCCTCTCACCAGCAGGATTATCAGGACCACGTAAGGGAAAGTGGCAGTGAAATACACAATCTGCAAGACAAACAGCACAAGCATGAGGAAGAGGCCTGTTAAACACGACCTCTTCATCACTCAACCACATGGCAACAAACTGTGACCTTGATACAGGTTCAGACACTCATTCTTGCTGTGGTGCTATAAAACTGCCATCTTAGGACAGTTGGTAGCCTATTTGTTAGGCAAAACTCCAGGACAGCACAGAGGCCTTGGCTACATGTAGTAATTTAGAGATAAAAAGCATTATCAGTAAACTATACTTTCTGTGTATTTGATAAGGAGGCGCTATAGCTGTGAAGTTGTGTTATCATCTTGGTGTCTGCAAGGACAGACATGATCACATGCTGAACCACCAGTCACACACGTATACAGCGTAGGAGCTACATACTTTCCCCATCAGATCATCAGATATTGCATGAAAGAGGCGCCTTATCTAATCACCACCAAGTTTCAAACACCTTGAACCTTGCACTCGGACAATACAAGGCAGGGTTTTATCGGGGAAAGTTCTCAACGGCGTTTGTCTTTCTTGCCGTCTTGTTTTAAACAGTGTTCTCTGGCACCAGCTCTGTTCAGAAGTTCTGCTGCCAGGTGCCTGTCTGACTCCTCCACTTGCCCCAAATACTCCTCCAAAAGTAGGGCAGCTACATGATGTCACACAGTGCCGGCTGTGGTATTCACAGGCCCCTGTTTGTCCTTGACGTGACTGGGCCGGGCCGGACTCCGTCCTGCTCAGGCGACCCGGGGGAAGAACGTGCTCAGCTCTGACGACGTAACACAGCCTGAAGACAGAGTCGCTATTCAAGACGCCCACTTCAGCTGCCGAGCCTCCCCCGTCTTACCTCTCTCTCTTTCTCTATCTCTTTTCTGTAATGTCTAGCCAGCACGCCCTCTCGCTCTCTTTTAGCAGGACTGCTGCACACAGCCTTTGAGCCTCTGATGAATACTGACACTGACCCATGGAAGGAAAGGAGAAACAATGACTTGAACTTTCCTTACACTGCTGGTGAAGGACCTCTATCCAAAACCTTCTGTTGCTTCAGAAACCCTCTAATATGTATATATACACACACACACACACACACACACCAGGGGTCTCCTTTACCAGAGGCCTGGGAGCTTGATAGTCCTGGGTAGTATCATAGCTGCTCCCAGTACAGGACAGGACGGATATCTTGTTCCACAGCCCCTAGTGTGCTGATGACCATGGCAACCACTGTAGCTTTCACCTTCCACATCTTTTTTAGATCTTCATTCAAGATTTTTCAAGTTCCTTTTCGTGTTCCTTGTTCCTGATGTTGCTATAACTTGGGATCGCTGCATCTATCACTAAAGCCCTTTACTGCTGTCATCTGTCCATCACTGAGATGTCTGGTTGGTTAACCATTGCCAACACTCATGGACAAGAGTGGAAAATAGAGGACTGTATATATAAAGCACTTTTCTTGCACAGCAGATGAAGGACCTCTATCCAAAACGTCCCATTGCTCTGGATACCTTGTGTACTTTTGAACCTCTCTCTCCCTCTAATATATATATATATATATATATATACATACAGATGCATATGATGAACTAGAGATGACCTTGACCTTCAGGGTATTGTATTCCCTGCCTTTCAAGCTAATGCTTTTGTTGCAGCGAGAGGAAACCAAGGTTGGTCAGTCTCCCTCCCTCTGCCCGTATATGTGTTGGGCCTTGAAGGCAGTGGAACCGCTCTGGACCCGACTGAGCCGCATCCACCGGGGCCGTCAGCTAGGCTCCCCAGAACGGCTGCTGCAGTGTTACTGTGTACCTCTCACATCTCGTTTGCTGGGGGAGCATGAGTCACCAGTAGCACAGTTTTTAAAGCCAGACGTTAAACTGTGATAGCGGAGAACACCGGTGCTGTTTAAACACCCTGCTGTTACTGCACAACTGAAATAAAAGCGTGTTAAAGACATAAAGCTCACACCTTTGGCAAACAAATAGCAACTCTTGTCTGATCTAGAGCTTAGGTTAATCTGGCCAACTCTTCCTGTCCCCCATAATATTATATCTAACATCATAATATTTAATCTAATTTTGAAATTAGACAATTAGCTCACTGAGACCCTCACTGAGATGGCCCAATGGGTTCTGTCCTTTTTTTGACAATGTATGGATTTCTCTCTCTCTCTCTCTCTCACATACACACACACACACACACACACACACACACACACACACACACACACAGTATTTATTTAAAAAATGTAATGTTTCTTTACGGTGGTCATATCTATATATGCCCACAGCATGCACGCCTCATTTAAATAATTTCGTGTAAACATTCCTTTTTAAGGAGCATCTTAAGATGGTATGTGTAACATAAGCATGTGGTTGTAAAATCCATGAAAGAGGAAAGGGTGTCTGTACAGGCCCCAAAATAAACTTGAGTCATTCTGTTGGTCAGGTTTCATGTGATCCTGCCTCCCCTAAGAGGAGACTTGTTGGCATTTGGCCATCTGCACGAGAGCCTGATCACGTCCCACTGCAGAAATTCTCCCGCCAGCGACCAATAGCACAGCATATTCCTGACAGAGCACTCTGTTATATGTGAAACCACTCCCCTTGGCAAGTGACGTTGCCATAGCTACTTCCCTGCCAGGCTTCTGTGCTACTGTAGAGAAGCAGCAGTGGGTGGAGCTATGCAAAGGAAAGTCAGAGGACAAAGTCACGCTGAGATTTCATTTGATTACACTCCACGGATGTAGTACAGTAATGCTATTACAGCTATTACATACACATCCTATCCTTATGTGGTGCGTGTAAAAGGAATAATAGTTATTAATGTCAAAGCTCTATGAAGCATTTCAGCTGTGAGAAACGTACATGTTGGGATAAGATTCAGCAGTGATTCAACTGGACATTTCTATTAGAAATTTGCATTAAAATTTGATTTAAACACTGGGTTTTCACATTGCATCTGCAATGATAATGATCAGACACAGATCAGTCCTTTCAGCATAACAGAGAGAGAGAGAGAGAGAGAGAGAGAGAGAGAGAGAGAGAATGAAAGAGAGAAAAAAGAAAAAGAAAAAAGCGAGAAAGGAATCAGATAAAAGGCACAAGAAGAAAGATCAGTAAGAAAAAAAGGAGAGAGAAAGAAACAGGATAGAAGGACAGAACACCAGAGCTGAGGCTGCTGTTCATCAGCGTCTGTGGCTGTTATATAACAGAGGGAAAAACATATAGAGTGTCCACTACTCTGTGACTACTCTGTTTTCATCCTGACCTCCAGCCCGTCACGTCTACAACAGGGATCAGGGGCCTCTCCTAGCCCAAAGCCACGAGAGAGAGAGTGTGTGGAGAGAGAGAGAGAGAGAGAGAGAGAGAGAGAGAGAGAGAGAGAGAGAGAGAGGACGCATACCTTCCCTGTTGACTTCACCCCCTTCCACACGCAGAAGTAGACCATCACCCAGACCGCGAGCAGACACAGTATGAGCTCCCAGTTGATTGTACCCACATCGTCGAGGCCCTGAGAAATATTCAGGACCTTGTTCCTGCAGGTGGGAACAACACAGTATGAGGGACGAAGAGATGGACGAAGACTTCTTTAACATAATAAATAAATAAATAAATAAATAAATAAATAAATAAATAAATAAGGAAAATATATATATATCCAAAAGGAAAAATGTATTGATTTTTTTAGATCACTCAAATTATTGAAGTAAAACAATTGCTTTAATTCATTTCAGTTACTCTTACTTAAATTAGTGGTGTAATTTGTAATAATAAACACAATATATGCAATTTAGGCAATGCTGGGTTTTATAAACCTAGACACAGGGTTTAATAGGGCAAGGTGTTGGAAGAACGTTCTATGCTGCCTTGCTGTGTTTATTCTATATACAAATTCCAGAAATGAACACCAACAGTCCTAAACAGGCCTCTCAGGGCAACGAGAGTACAGATGTGTTTGATGACAGTATAAGAACCCAGAGCAGTAACAAGCTCCACCTCTCATACATCGCCCAGTAAAAGGTGGTGATAAAAGCATTTACCTTTTAAATAATGTTTCACGTGGGACTTTTTTCATGAGACTAGAACTATTACTGTCACTGGGGATAAAGCACGTGTTTCAAACAGTGTGTAAAACTTATGAGACATCCAGTAAAGAGAAATATGAATGAACATACTCCCAGAACTCTATGATAGGAGAGCGTCCCTCTGCTAATTCGTCACAGGTCATGTTCCCGAAGTTAGAGTAGCCGACGCTGCCGTTCTGGCAGTCTTCCCAGCGGAAGATCTCGATGCAGCTCGGGGTGTTCCACTCATTGTCGCACGTCGACCAGGGCAGTGTGGCACTGAAGGACTTGATGAGGTAATAGAAACCCCAGGCCAGAACCATGATGTAATACGTGTTACAGAAAAACACTATGACCATGGAGGCATATCCAAGTCCTGACACACGTAAACAAACAAAACAAACAAATAAACGTTTGCTTTTAACAAGTCTGTAGCAAATAGCAGGTTGTGAGAACGCTAAAGATGAACGTCAAACCTTTAAACATTGGTGCGATGTTCCACACATTGATGCTGCCTGCCTTCATGAATTGGCCTAGAGAAATCTCCAGGAAGAATATAGGAATACCCCCAAGAAATATAAACAGCACGTAGGGAATGAGAAACACACCTGTGAGAGACGGAGTAAGAGAATGAGAGAAAGCACAAGGGAGAGAGAGAGGGAGAGGGAGAAAGGGAGAGAAAGAGTGACCCCACTGAAAGAAAGAGCACAATTCCACTGCTCAATGCAAAATTCAATTTGGAAATAAAAAAATATATACATCATACAACCATTATGCAGTCTTCCTAACTTATTTAACTGTTGCTTAAGATTTGCATGTGAATTTTAATTACAGAATGAATGCAGTACTGAGTTGCTGAATCGTAAGTTCAATAAGCCATAAGTGATTTAGGACCAGTACTTTGGAGAACCCTACAATGTAAGTGTCAATCATTTTTCTCTGTTCACAGTACATAAAGAGACATGAGTATGATTTTACAACAAGGTCATTTCTGAGGTTGCTGCATCCTTTTAACCTCTCTGTTTGACATCAGGGATGAAGGGGTGAAGCTGCTCTTCCTGTACTGTCATATATGATTCAGGGGATGGGGTAGGTAGAGGGGAGGGGGGGATGGGGTAGG
>JAOXYF010000022.1:7648516-7690079 GCA_028565775.1 Sternarchorhynchus goeldii
CACACACACACACACACACACACACACACACACACACACACACACACTCACACACTCACACACACACACACACACACTGGTAACCTTAGCACTCCTTGTTGGGGGTAAAACAAGTATTTTAGGAGAGACCTTTGAGAGAATTGGACAATTCTCACTAGACACCTTTATCAAGCATCTCGCCTTTCTCTGGCTGGCAGGTCCCTGTTGAATCGTTCATTGTTCCAGGAGAATTGATGCTCTCCCTGCTCTGTTCCCACCGGCTGGTCCCAGCACCCTTTGCGCCCCCTGCAGGCAGGGGCAACGTCGTGGGGCGGCCCAAGTGGTCCAACCCAGATCACATCCTCTCTGTCCAAACAGCCAGAAGGAAACAAAAGCAGATCACCCCTTCCACGCTACAGGGAATGGAAACCTGAGTACTAGGACAATGTTCTGAGCTCTGACATTTATCTCACTACAGGGAGCCAAGAGTATCGGCAATGAAGCATACAGGTCTCCAAGAAGATCTGGCAGAGAGGCCAGGATAACTCTGGAGACATTCAGTTATAAAATCAGTATACATATCATTTGTTAGGTTTGTCTATTTAAAGAACTAAAATTCAGGAGAAAAACTAGACCAGACATGTTCCAGTTAAACTAAAGTCAATTTGAAAATCCAAAACAATAAAAAAACATTACAGAATATTATGAATTCTTTCAATTCTGTAGTACAGTATGTAGTAATTTCTTCATTATGTTCAAACTTTCACCCAAATTCACATTTGAAAGTCAAAGTACAGAAAGGTTAGTATGAAAATCATGTCAAATTTTGACTATTCATTTTTTTAAAATGCCTAATGTCAAGCACAATGACCACATAATTGCTATGTCTTTGTTTATACAATCATACGGTGTACCATTGTTTATTGGTCTGTTTAAGGTATATGTAGTTTGAAAGCACAACATCCTATTAGAACAAATAGCTTTGATAACTTTATTAGATTGATCCTTACCAACAGTCATGGATCTGCAGTGATGATTTGAACAAACCCTCATAAACTAAAGTTTTTTAGGTGCAATATTAATATATGACTGTATGACATTTTTGTGAGTTCTGGATGCAAATGTGAAGCAGTTAGTTGAGTTGTAAACCCCAGTGTGAACCCGTTAAGTTGATGTGCTTTCATTGCGGTCCAGAAAAGCGGGGCTGGCTGAGAGAAATTTTTCGTTCAAGACAAATTTATGAAGCGTTGGAGCCTGAAAATGTTAGACTAAGAGCTGCACTTGTGCCTTCATCTCACGAGACAGATAAGAACCTAGCCACCACCTTCGTGCTGACTCAGTGCAGCGAATGCGACCACATAGACCGTTATCTTCACCCTCTATCAAATGTGCTACACTCTGACGCGTATTCACAGAAAAAGGGAGACACATCTATGACGTAACGCACAAGCCCACTCTGATCAAATACTTGTACGTCCTTCCTTGTGACCTCTGATTAACGAAGTTTTTATTGGTGATTTGCATGTGTGCGTTTGCCAATAAGCTCATCACCGCAGATTTGTCCATGTTCATTCGTCTTGGTGTCATGATTGATGAACGTGACACAAAAATGCGCAATGCTGACACGTTTTAACCGCGTATCACCCATTAAATGCAGGTATTCTAAAAGTAATGAAGACCGGTGGGTTTGGCCAGGAAATTATGTTGAAAATGGCAATACTGCGCATCGCCTGACATGACACGCCAAAAATAACGTAGCCTACGTTCTGATAGACACGTATCCCAATACTGAACCAGTATAATAGTTTGCGCATTGAGGATCACTGCTGACGTGACTGTACTGAATGCATGAACGTTACTGTTCACTAATCACAGACTAAATGACAACTCAAAACGTATATTATTTAAAATGCTCGAGGAGAACATCGAATACCTAACTGTTTCATGAATGAATGAACCGTTCAATGTTTCACGTAATACTGCCTCCTCGAGGTTTCCTCTGACCGACTGTGACGTATTATCATGGGAGGAGATTTAGTCACGAGATGCATCAGTAGGATGTACAGTATTTAATTCAGGCCTATTTTATATGACAATTTTCAGTGCGTAATAACTGGAGGTTAACTTACCACCACCATTTTTGTAGCAGAGGTAAGGGAAACGCCAAACATTCCCCAGCCCAACGGCAAACCCAACACAGGACATGATGAAGTCCATCTGTCTTGTCCATGTCTCTCTCTCAGGGTATACCTTTTCTGCCGTGGACATCGCTATAGGCGCCGAAACAGCACCGGCCGTGCCGGTTCCTCCGATAAGGTTTCCATTTACGCCTTGATGATTTCCGTTAGGAATTAGATGACCCTTCTTCTCCTCAACCAGGACTACGTTCAATGCACCACAATCTGCGTTAAGAGAGATTTTCTCCATCCCAGTTGCACACTTGTAAACAATGGGCTCTTAACGTACTAACAAGACTCAGAAAGGGGGAACCAGAAAAAAATATAAGTCAAATTATGTTTTTTCAAATAACCCCAAGTCTATTTCCCCCCTTTGTCTTTTCTCGTGAGACAGTTCCCTTTATTGACACCAAGATGTCTTTTTGTTCTTCTCTTGGCCCTATTAACAGATCTGGTCCTTTGCCTTTTTCAATAAAGGCTGTATCAAGTCAGCAGTATTATTCTTTAGAATGTACTTCTCTTTTATCGTTTTTCAATGTCAAACATTTGACGATGACAGTCAGATTTCTTGTCGCAATTGGCAACAGGGGTGTTTGTCAAAATTCGATTTTTGCAAAATAAACAGTAAATAAATGTAGAATACGATCGTAAAAGAAAAAACGCCGAATTAAAAAGCACCTTCAAAAACAATCCACGAAACACTTAAAGGTTAGTCTGAAGAATCGCATGGGAACGTATCTCTCAAAGAGGAGACGGGTGTCGAGACGAAAAAGCAAGCAAGCCTTGCGCACACAAATAGACGAATGTAATGAAATTACATTCACTAATTCCCGGGAAAATCTTTGCCTAAACCATTGTCCTATCTGATATTATTCTCTCAGAAATAACGGACTCGCGATTGTATTTCTATGGGTGGTACAGTATTGTCTCTCCGCTTCTTTCTTCTCGCACTGGCTATATGGCTCAGGCTGAAGGCGCTCGGAGCTTTAACTTGGTAGCCGTCGTTGAACACGTCACTTGGAGAATCCCTCCCCCGTCCCGGTTATGGACTGTTTTCATCCTATCGCGAGAATACATCGTTGTGAGGTCAGTTAATCATAAACGACGCGTTGCCCTTTGCATTTCAATGTCACAATGATTTATGTTCAACGCTACGGAGCTCTTTGTGGAACGTTACAAATACTGTTCAGCAATAACTGGATGGTGTCATATAAAGCTATGATCAAATTATAGGCTGAGCTCACATATTAAATGAACCAAGCTATAAATATTAAAGGCTATAATTTTCCAAGTAACTTGATTTTATGAATTTCCGGAGAAGTGCAAACAACATTCACCTTCAGTTTAAGTATAGAGCAACAGATACAGAATTACCTATCAGTTATACTTCAAATGTAGGGAAGTAAGCTAGGCTTTCATGTACTCAGGTCTAAGTAAAAATACTGGAAATCAGTTTTATGATACTGTTTCATGCAGAACAATTTGTTTAAATTTAGTTATGATCACTAAATAATACGTGTAATAAAATTACATTCAAAATTTAAAATCTCGTGAATCATCATGAAATAGTGACACAAAAATGTATTTATAAAAGTGACAGATGTTAGTCTGAGGCCCACGTCAGTAAAATTACTTGGGTTATCGGTTGCTCGTGTGAGTTTGAAGCAATTACTAAGAAAAAGTGCGTCCGTTCTGAATGATCCCAGACTGGAAGGGAACGATCTGTTTTCTTCAGCACCTCTGTAATGTGTTTTGGCTTGTCTTGTGCTTTCTCTTGCTCTTTAAATAACACACATTCAAAGAATTAAGGGCTGACTTTGGCTGCAACATTTTCATAGAATTTTAACTTTTAATGTTGTACTCCCTGAGCAATCTGAATGTAATAGAACCTGAATTATTTATTTACAACGACTTAAAACCCTCTTAAAGAATCCAATACGTGTAAACGGTTTGAATTATGTCCAGCAATAAATACAACAATACAGTAAACAATCTATTACATACACGTGTGTTTTAGTGCTTAAAACGACCAAATATGACAGGAGAATCTGTACACCGCCCCCACAAAACTTAGCTATCTTGTGCTAACAAGCTGCTTGTCAAGTAAGCCTACTCCTGCTTTTTAAGTAAAAAGCAACACTCATTTAAAAAAAAAAAATTAGCTATTTAATCTCATAAATAGACACAGTAACCTAATTTGCTAGCCAAACCATTTTTTTTAACAATCTAATTAGCTTAAGTGGCAAAAGACAGCGGAAACATATAGCTAAAGTAGCTATCTAAGAATGTTTTATATGAACAACTAATATAACACTCGGTAAAACAGCTAAAACAGCTGGCTAGCTAAATACCGACATCGACGGAGAGCGAGAGTTAATTCCGTGTACTGGTGCAGAAGAGTTGTGGAAGGGGGCTGGTCCACCTTTTGGCGTTGTACGCAAATGTCATTCTGATGCTGGAACCCAATGGAGGGAACACAGCAGTGGAGTGATGTGTGTGTGTGTGAACTCGGGGAGATTGAATATGAGCTGTACAGCTGCATTCTGGATCAGCAGCACGTATCTAGTGGTGCGTGCAGGGAGACCTGGCAAGAGTGGGCTGCAGTAGCCCACTGGGGAGATGATGACATGGGACCGAACAAGCAACTTAGCTTCTTAAAAGAATTAGGAAAATCCTCCTGATATCATATAAGAAAAACCTGTATATCTGGGTTATGTTAGTAACATGGTAAAATAAAAAAAAGAAGAAAAAAAAGATTTGTCCGTGTATTAAGGTGAGCAGGTGCATGGGAGCTTCACATATGTACTGAATTCATTCTTGAAATTTACAAAAACAAACACCCACCACTAGGATATTATTATTAGGAGTATATACACATATACAGGCATACATACAAATATAGTAATTTATTATTAACGTTTTTAATGTTGGTGTTGTTTTGTTCATTTTTGTTTTTGTGTGGCTGTGAATCCTAGGAGATATCGGATAATTGTTTTTTATATGCATAAAACTCATAGTAGTCCCTAAGTGCTGGGCTGAGATGGGGGGCTCCTGGCAGGGCCATGTGATCTTAGAAAAAAAGATCCAAAGGGTTCATGACATGTCTGGAAAAAACAATTGTTAATTATAATCAAAAATAAACAAAAGGTTTCTGCCATTAAACTTGCAATAGGCCTTTCATCTTCCCATTAAAACACAAACAGAACAGTATAACCTTTTTCTTACCGTAGGAATTTAGTTCGACTTTATTGTCGTTATGCTAGTACAATTTTACTCACATTCACTCACAGCCCTCACCTGGTACAAAACGCAACAGTACAAAAACGCAGTGTAGAGAACAGAGAGGACAGTGTAGAGAACAGAAACAAGTATGTTTCACCAAAAAAGACGAATGAGTGTGGGAAAGCAAGCAGGCAGTTACCTCACTTAGTTATTAAACTTTGTGGCAACAACCCAACGTTTGCATGGATAACAATATTGTTTTATTTTACACTTCTAGAAAGAACAACAACAGCTTGTGAAATGCTGTAAATTTTTTAATGACTATTAAAAAAGATACGAATGAGTGTGGGAAAGCAAGCAGACAGTTACCTGACATAGTAATTGAACTTTGTGGCAACAGCCCAACTTTTGCATGAATAACAATATTGCACAAATCTTTGGTGTAATGACCAGTGTGCAGGTGGAAGCCTGGCAGCACTGGAGCTGAAAGCACTCCTCAGCTGGGTTGTGTGTGAATCTCATTTAGGAAAAGTTTATTTGTTCATTTATATTGTGATACTGGACACAATTAACATTAAAAAAATGATAAGCATTAACAGATGCTACTCCCTGGTTTTAATTCCAGTTTAAGGAAATATCATGGATGCTGTTTGTAGTCGAGCTACGTCTAACCTGACAGAGTAGAGGTTTTAACTAGGGTAAACTTAATCTATCTTATATTCAAATAAACCTACAGGAAAGGCCCATTTGTATACCAGCTTTTCAAAATACAATTCCAGATAACCAGGAGTTGGACATAATTTAAATCAGAAGCTGCTACTAACTGTTATCCAGCACATATCATGTGACTCACACATCAAACCAGCCAAAGTGAAATGTGTCTTTAAGATCTGTAAGAACACGCAAATAGTGAGAATACCACAGATGGCCAGGGGGTTGGCTTAATGTAAATGGTGGCTGTTGTAATTCAATTATAAATGAAATAGGCTTACAAAAGCGTTCAGGTGCTCACAGACCACACTAGTAGAAGCTGAAGACATACATTGATGGGCACTGATTATAAATAAATGGCTGAACTCTTAACTTTGCAGCAGAGCATGTGCTCAGACAATATGTAGAATAAAAAGGGCCACATATTGGTTAAGGGTTACATTACATGGCTGAGGAAAATTCTTAGCAGGAGGCTGAAATCTTACCTCTGTGTTTGAGACATCTGCACACGCTGTGCACTGAGAAGCTGCCAATCATGATGACATGCTGGAAGGCCTTCTGGGCAAGGTTACCACTGGGTTGATCCCGCTCTCTATCCCTCTAACATACACACATACACATGATATATATTGGGTATCATCCTTTTAGTTAGATTGTTTCATTGTGTTGTATGTGGTGTGTTGTGATCAATAATCTGGATGAATTATTCAAATTCTTCCTCATTCAGACTCCAGGATTTGAACCTGTTGAGCATCAATCCTTCACACTCTACAGAATTTGTCCTCATCATAGTTACTGAGAAACTTCATACTGCCATCCATCCTCTCCATCCTAGTTTTAGCATCACTGGCACAGCATGACGCTGGTCTAGAGGGGCGTGAAGATCAAGTATAGAGAATCATTATCTGTTCCTTATAGCCTCTCCACAGGCATATCACAAAGATCAGTGCTTGGAACTCTTTTCTCTTCTCTGTTCTATACTTGGTGTCTAGAAGAGATAATATCTTCACATGGCTTCTCCTACCACTGCTATGATGATAACATTTTTTTCTTCACTCCCTCAGATACTAACTTCTCAAACTGGATCTCAGCATGCCTGTCTGATATCTCATCATGAATGACTTTCCATAGAAAACTGGCAAGACAGAACTGTTGCATATCCCCAGTAATACCTCATTTCCTGATCATGATATCCAAAAATGCATGAAACCTGGATATGATCCTGGACAATCAGGTATCATTCTTTGTCCATGTTTATAGAATGACCCAGAAATGCATGTTTCTCTTGTACAACATTAGTAGGATTCAGTCATTTTGATCCAGAAAAACCACTTAGTTGTTTGTACAGCTCCTCATTATCTCAATACTGAACTACTGCATCCAACTCTTAAAAGGCCTCCCTGCACACCACTAGAACCTTACTGCTGAAACAGAAAGCAGCTGCAGAACTCCTATTCATTCTTCCCAAGTTCACACACATTCCTCCATTACTGCCTTCAAATGGTCCTGTCTGTACTACCTGAAAGCACTGGGCTCACCCTGCACCGCGTTTTGTTCCTTTTATGCCCCAAGTACCAGTCAAGAGATGACTGGTACTTGGGGCATGACAACAGACTCTTTCCTGCGCTAACAACCATGACCTTCTACTGCTTAAGACCAACCTCTGTTTGACATGGTTCCAGATTAGTGGTATCCTTAGACTATAGCCTAATGTACTAGCATAAGGATGGCTTCCATGGAGATAACATGCACTTTTTCAGGTCCCTCTGGACAAGAGTATCTGCTAAGTGCTGTAAATGTGTAATGCATGATAATGTATTTGGGGAATAGATGTGATTCTGGCACAGTGTAATTCAAATTGCAGAAGTATATGCAACTTTGCTTTAGCTGTTTCTTACTGACATTCTTCAATGTATAATATCAAATACCATGTTTTGATTGACACAATAATAAAAAATTACAGAAAAATATATTTATTTATTTGTTTATTTATTTTTTTGCTGTATTAAACACTCAGAGCATGTTGTCTGATTATTGATCCTCAGCAGTGTCATATGTCAAATCTTGATTATGAGGTTGGACCAGGACAACTGTGCAATCACCTTTTGCTTTTTGTATAGTTTGCTTCTAATCTGTTCTGTCCTTGGTTTACGCTGAGAAGCACTGCCTCCAGAGGACTTTTAGTTTGGCAGCCTTTCTTATGCTCCAGGAAGATTCTCTTCCTGGAGCATACTTTAAAGAGCTATCGCATCTCTCATCCACATAGCTCATTCCAGTAAGTCCTCTTCATATCTGAGTGCACAGGCTGGCATCATTGTTCTAGACCGCACACGAGCCACCAATGTGATTATCTTGAGTGTGCAGAGAACATCCTTTCCTGAAGGCTACAATGCACTTTCACAAGGTCTGAGTGTAGAGCTGTACTTGCTACTTGTTACTTGCCTGTGCAATTGCATCGTTCACATTGAGGTCATCTAGTCAAAGGACACCTCTAATTGCATTAACACAATAAGGAGATTCTTTACAATCCATGGTCTGTTCTGACTGTGGAACCAATTTTGTTGGAGGCTGCAACGAGTTTGAGTTTCACTAAGTGGCAAAACAAATTGTCGGTCCGATCTTTAATCCACCACCCTCTTCACACATGAGAAGCATATCTGATCAGATGATTGATGTTGTATTCTATGAGTTTCCAGCATCACCCAGGAAATCTTGGCACACTATTAACAGACATTTAATCTGTTGTTAATTCAAGCTTGTTCCAATGTTCCACCTTGTTCCAATGTCACTCACCCAGAAAGCTGGGGTAAGTTCCTGGGAACTTCACCCGAAAAGATCTGTACAAACAACAGTAGCACTAGGCAAACCAGTTTTGGAACCGTTGGCAGTAAGAGTACATGCACACCTTGCAGGAGCTGTTACCAAACATTCAAGTGGTTGACCTTGTGTTGTTAACAAATGGCCAGGCAGTGAGAAATTACTGTCAAATGGCACTAGTCTCCAGATGATGGAAAAATGAGAAAAATTGAACTCAAGATAATCAAAAAGAGGACATGCAAGACGTTCTTGAGGCCTCTATCTGAGGGCATCCTGCTCATGAGAAAGAAAGACTGAACTTTAATTTTAGTAATTATAAATGACATTTTCACATACACCAGATGGAGAGTGTTCTGTTTAGTAGCACCCCTTGCCGAGGACTTTCAGTTTGGCTGCTTTTGTTATTTCCTTTGCAATGGTAAAGCAGGAAGAAGATTAGTTCAGTACTGCAGCATCCATACTTTTATACTAAGAATCAATCTGCTCCGGCTTTGTTTGTTATTGAAAGCACAGTATGTGTGTTTCAAACCATTTAAGTGTTTGAAGCCATTTTATAGATCTCAGATTAATATTTTTATTTATGCCTCATGTTGACTCAGTTATTAATTTTGTGTCGAGAAACACAATTAGGCTTAGGGTTAGCTTCTCTTTCTAGTCATGTTCAACTGTATAAGGAGAGCTTAAAAAGGCTCATGGATCATGTGAGTGCCGTGATTCATTAAAACACACTCAAAAGACTCATCTGGAATGTCCAGGATTAGTTAAGATGCTCACAGCACACACTATTTCAGGAAATTTGTGTTGTATGTTATTCTGATGAAACAGCTAAGCTTGATGCTAGTATAATGTATAAGATCATTAAATGAACAAATACAAATATAATTCAAACATTTGTCCAAACAGGTTAAGGGAATGCTGAAAAGTTAAACAAGCACTAAAATGATTACCTTTCTTAACAAAACAGCTTCTTTGGTAAAAGACGGTGAGCGTCTTTGCAGTCCTTTATTTCTAAAGGTACGATTGTGAAATATTTATTAATATGAGTGTAATACATTTCATTATTTGCATGTGATACCTTATAGTAGTAGATGTATCATTCATTTTATTATTCAAAGTTTTGCATATACCTCCTGCATTTTATCTTTGGGTTTTTTTATGTTTTTCCCTCTTCCTATGCTGTTGGTGCTAATTAGTTTGCAGGAGCACATCATAAAAAAGACTTCCAGCTGGTCAGATACACAGATGGCAGTTTGGACCAGTTTGGAAGCTGGTCCGATACATAGATGTTTGTCTCTCTCTGCTCCTCTCCCAGTTTGTAAGCTGGTCTGATATACAGATGTTTGCTCCTCTCTGCTCTTCTCCCAGTACGGTGCCCCCTGTGTTCTTGCAGAGATGCGTCTTACACCCCACCCACGTCATCATCACCCCCTCATTACTCCCAACCTTCACCCTGTTATTATCCCACTACTCTATTATCCCACACATCTTACCATTACCAATTACACCCCCAGGAGAGCCCAGTCATGGCCCACACAGTCATGTTTAGTATCAAATAAACACAGTCTATTCGCCATACAGGTTTTAACACAAATTTACTGTACAGACTCCTCAATGTTATATACACCCACTGAACACTCCACTGAATTGAATACTCCATTGGATGTTTGGGAACCCATCCCCCTCAGGATGGTTGAAGGTGCTACTGGCGATGGTGGAGCCTCCTTTCTGCTCCTTTGGCTTCTCTCCTGCATAGCTGATCCAAGGGCAGTGGGTCTTGGTGTTCCTATATCCACTACACCTGCCTCTGCGCCGAGGACAGCAGGTCCTCAAACAGCAGATACCGTCTGTTCGGTGGCCCCGACTGGAGCAGATGAATGGGGAAGAAAGGGTTTAACTGTCTGCTCTCTATTGTTCATGCTATTGTCATAAATGATTACTATGCCTTTACATGCTAATGTCGTTAGCAACAGTTAAAGAGACTATGAGTGTAATTTCTTTTGGATCTTAAGATGGTTAGATGGCCAACATGTGAAGTATTCCTTTAAAGCTTCAGTCTAGGCGATGAAGTACTGTTTCTGAACAGATGGTCATGTCCAGTCAACACAGAGGGCTAAGTTACACTCTTAATGGTTACGTCCCCATTTAAACTTCAACCATCTCTGGGGTGTCTGTATGAATTAGTATGGCACACTGCCCTCAGGGTCCAGAAGAAGGCACATCTACAGTTGCACTCACACATTTCCATCTGTCTAAGTTTAGGCTGCAGTGAAGCTTGTGACTTCCCTGGCAGCTGCCCCACAAAGGTTAGGTCTCTCCTCTTTTTTTAATAGCTATTTTAGAAAACTCACCACCTGCATGGGTGCTGCTTCTTGGCTCCCCACACACACCCCCTTACATACGACTCCAAATAACACAGGCTGATGAAATTACAAGGACTGTATAAACTTCAAGGTCACCTGACCTATGTCATGATTCATTCACATGATGCTCCCATTCAGACCGAGGCCACGCCCATCACATTCACAGTGACCAAGACTGACGGGAAATCGTTCAACTGCTTTGTGCAATAGACAGAGCAGGGCGTGAACCCAGGCAAGGTGCTGATGTGTTTGCATGATGTTGTTGACTTTGGGCAAAGATTGTTTTACAGCATTGTAAATCAATGTTAATCAGTGTGTTGCAACACAATATTTCGTTTCTTGTTTTTTTAATTTAAGCATGGTGGTTTGACAGCCGCGACGGCCACATGGTGAAGATGTCGTCGCTCTGACCAGAGGGCTTTCCCAGTAGGGGCCGCTGGTCAGGTGGCAGTTATCTGACTCCTGAAGTGCCTCTGTGAAAGGTTAAGCAGGTGGAGAGCTGCTTCCTGACCTAACTGGGGTCACAATTTTATGATGTCAGAGATAGAGTTGCACGGTGTTCCTCCCTCCTGTGCAAACCCATACAGACACTCCTTCAGTGTTCATCCTGAAAACTTGCTCCGTTTCACCAGAGAAGCTTGAGCTTACAGGGAAAGATTAGTTCTGTCGTGTGTGTGTGTGTGTGTGTGTGTGTGTGTGTGATTGAAGGGGTGCAGGTTTCATTTACATTAAACTCACTAATTACATCCTAACGCTTGATACTTGATCCTTTTTGGTAGTACCACATGACTCCCTGTGTCACCATGGTTCAGAGTGTAATGACTGAACATGTACGCAGTGTGTTGCTAAGCAGGTGGTGCATGGAATTCTTAACTCAATATTTTATGTTCTTTAAACATTTTTAGGTCTGTAAAATAGCATTAATCATATGTAGGGACGCAGCCCTCTATTTATCTATTTTATGTTAGCTGAGGTTACTATATTTTTGACATTCAGAGCACAGTATGTACTGTTCAGAACAGCATAACCACAGCATAACTGCCGGTAAAACCTGTGACTCACAACTCACTACTGACACACACGTTTGAGTATGTAGTGTGCACTAGTGTGTGTGTATGTGTGTGTGTGTGTGTGTAAGAGAGAGAGAGAGAGAGGGAGGATTCTGCTCAGGGACATGGATCCCAGCATATGGTGGGTGTCAGATGTTACTGGGATCCTCTGGACCTTCCAGAGCCATGAAGCGTCCAATGACTGCATGTGATGTTTTCAGTGAAAGTTAATCTGAATAACCTTTTTCTCCTGTCAGTGGTGGCAAAGTACAGAACAGGCCCTTTTAGAACCAGGGTCACCAATATTTGTCTGTTTTTCAAACACTTCATTAATTCTAATAAGTCATTACTTAGCTGAAGAACCCTTGGGTCAAAGTTCATCTGTCCTGAATCTTCAAGTCATCAGGACAGGCTGGTACAACAGACATTTTGTTAGTAAAATGTTAGAAACTGCCAATTGATTCACAGTTAAAGCATTTGTAGCATTTGTTTTCTTTCTGGGTGACTCTAGTGTTGTGGGAAAGTGTGAAGTTAAGCAATGCTGCCCTCTGGTGATGATTGTTTATATAGCATGTTTTCAATTTCTGGCTACACTATTTTGAACTTTAAAGTCTGTAGCGTATCTTAACAAAACATCGTATATTAGTAGTCACATTCTACTTATAATTGATATGGACTTTTAAAGGTGAAAAACTGTGATGCAGTAGGAAGTTGTCATTTTAGAAATGAAGGCTTTGGCAAGTTGTATTGAATTATTGTACACCAAGATTACAAGAATTATATAAGAACATGTGTTTGAATAAACACCTTTCATATTTGAGTGTTCTTGATATATTTATGTCCCTGATATAGTTTTAATCAGTGCTTAACCTAAACACACTCCATCATATTTGATTTTTTATTTGTTCTGTGTTTACCTTTCATTGAGCTGTAGTCATAGCCTGTGCTTGCCATACCCTCTGTGACTGAGGATGGAAACGGTGTACTTAGGTATTAGTATATTTGGAGCAGAACGGGAGGGGAGAGGAGAAGACAGGAGAGGAGAGGAGAGGAGAGGAGAGGAGAGGAGAGGAGAAGGGGTGGAGGGACTGTGGATGGTGCCTTACTCCTGTGACCATAAATGGAGTGTGAGGTGAGGCCTGGATTTCTTCCACTGCTCAAAAAACAAAAGCAGTTATATAAACAGATGAAGCAACTTCTGCTACTCCAAATGTGAGTTATGATCAACACTAGCCTATTGCCCCCACACTCAACCCAGCCAGAAGTAATGAAAAAATACCATTGTATGGGTATATCAGTTTGTTCCTCTTAGATGAATGTATTCAATTAGATGAAGAGGAGAATCATTCTTTCTTTTTCAGTAATATTCTTTCTTGTTTTTCTTAATTTCACTCTCTTCCCTCCCTCTTCTCTCTCTCTCTCTCTCTCTCTCTCTCTCTCTCTCTCTGTCACACACACACACATATACAAACACACACTTCACTCATTCTCCAAGTCTGTGTGGGTGTCCAAGGTCATAAGACTAAAACACATGTGATTTTTCTTTAAAGAGCTCAGAGCAGGTTGGAAGTTCGGTGACGTGAACGCAACAAGAGAACTGAACTACCAGATATTGGAGTGTGCCAACTGCAGCAGCAGGCTTCAGGTAATTGCTTACTTTGTCAGTTTGTTTTGAAGCCACTGATCTGTGATCAGGTTCTCTTGTATTGGTTTCAACTGGAGACAGTTAAGATGCATCTGGATGTCAAAAGGATCAAAAGGGTAGTATAAGGAATGATGTACTGTTTAGCTCGTTTATTAACATCTTGTTTGGTAGTGAAACAGAATGATGATTATTTGTAAACTGGATCACAGTTGAAGCCATGAAACATTTTATATTGTAACATGACAAATTCAAAATCTTGCATCAGCGGCTTATGTGGTTCATTTGGATCGTGCCATGCCAAAGAGTCTGCCAGCACTAGACATTCATGCTACTCTGTTTTAAAATGGTAATGAATTTTGTAGGAATTAATTATCTCTGTGTTGAAGAATAAGTTGTATTTTAATAGATGGTTTCATAGGAAGCATTTTGTGTCTGAGGATGAGAACCTTCATACAATTTGTCTAAAATAAATCTAAAATATTTTTTTCCCTTTCTTTACTTATATGAATATGATTTGTGTGCCTGGGTGCGTGTGTGTGTGTGCGCGCTTGTGTGAGTGTGTGTGTGTGTGCGCGCGCGCGCGCATGTAACTCATTTAGCCAAGGTGAAGATGCCACTAATGAAAGACGCGCGTAAGAAAGCAGACGACATCAACGCTGTGTATGAACTGAGGGAGAAACTAGGAGAGTGAGTCATTCGATTTTGCATTCATGACTGGGGCACTGCGTACTGGGCTTGTCAAATGTCGAACATGCTCAGCGTGAGGGCAGATGAGAAGAGCTGCACATGATGAAGTAATCTACGTCCACACAAAGCACTCTTTTATGGAGATTCGTTCGTCTACTTACGCAAATTAACGACACGTATCGTTTTTTTTTACACAATTCATTCAACACTTGTCATTATGAGTAATGACAGCAATGGTTCAGAATTATCGTCTGTAATCGCAGATCACGTGACCCTGGACATGGCGCTTTGGCTGCTGTGGTCATAATCCTTTACCACCATTTGAATCCAATAATGCTATATTAAACTGACACTGGGATCACATTTCTCTCAGAGGCTCCTTCTCCGAGGTGAGATTAGCTCAACACCGACGTACCCAGAAGCTTGTAGCAGTCAAGTGTATCCGCAAGAGGGCGCTGAGGGGTAAAGAATCTATGCTGGAGAACGAGATTGCTGTATTACGCCGGTTAGTGGTCATTTATATACAAAAATAAAATACAAGTGAATATCATTCTTACATTTCAGGAATGGGTTCTTGGGCATTTGATTAAACATTCTGAACAATATAAATAGTGCATATAACCTTAACAAAAATTAACAACATGCCTGAATATAAAATTCCCTCTCCAGAATCAAGCATGAAAATATTATTTCCTTGGAAGAGACCTTTGAGACACCGACAAAACTCTATTTGGTAATGACACTGTGAGTAGACCTGCCCAGCACCCATGAGGATCAGCGTGAGTCATTTAGTTTCAACATAAGAATTCACCAGAACATTTTTTAGATTTTACTTCTCATTATGTAAACATATGCAGAACTATTTGCACATGCGGTCACCCTGAAGTAAAACAAACTGCATCATGTGCTTTTGGAGTCAGTCTCAGTTACTAGAACAGAAAAGTGGACATACAGGTAAAAAATCACAGTTGTGGATCAGGTTCGTTTCTCACTGCTGATGTTCGAGTAAAGAAGGGAGTAGATCTGTGACTGATCCCTGACCTGTGTGTCTGCACTGCAGGGTGACGGGAGGGGAGCTGCTGGCCAGGATTCTGGAGCGGGGCAGCTACACGGAGAAGGATGCCAGCCGTGTCATACTGCAGGTGCTGGAGGCAGTCAGGTACCTTCACCAGATGGGCATTGTACACAGAGACCTAAAGGTAACACACTCAATGATTGTTTATGAGAATTTTTTTTTTTTTTGCAGTTCTCATTTTTCAGGAATGTTCTCATTTTCCAGGAATGTTCTCATTTTCCAGGAATGTTCTCATTTTTCATAAGGTTTCTTTGCAGTTTTTTCTCCACAAATCACCACTTGTGCATATACAGTTAGAAATTGGTGTGGTAAGTGCCTGTCTGTGATTGGCTGCTAGCCGGAGAATCTGCTGTATGAGAGTCCTTTAGAAGATTCGAAGATTGTCATTAGTGACTTTGGACTGTCTAAGATGGAGGACCAGGGAGTCTTGTCCACTGCTTGTGGGACTCCTGCATATGTAGGTAAGAGAAGGTAGCAACTCCACAACACATTTAATTGACTCTTCTTAAAAGCTTTTCTGGTAAGTTTAATATAGGAATAAATTTAGCTCATTATCAATGACATTGAGCCATACTATAAACTAGAAGCTTGTGGGCGAGTTTCTCAAAATGCGATGTAGCTGTAACATCATCTTTAGTCTTTTAAGATAGTTCAGTAGTAATGATGATATGTTTGGGAGAAACACCTCTGCAGTACTGACAGGCCTGCTTGCATAGATAGGAGATCATTTATAACATTCACATGCATTTCATTCAGTTTGCCTGAAAGGTTATACCTAATATCTAAAAGTAAGTTAGAAAAACATTTTATCAAAGAAAGCAACAACATACAATATAAAGCAGAAGTTTATGAAGTCATGATAATCTTACCAGTTTAATACTTTTCACCCCACATGGGCATTATCAGGTCTGATACATACATTTCCTCCTGTTTACACTGGCTCTTATTAATCTGGATTATATTTCCCCCCATGTTTTTGGATCATTATCAGATGAAGGACCAGATGTTACTTTGAACATTTTCATTGCTTCCAGGAACCTGGAACCTACTAGTTCCTGTTCTGTGTGTGTGGCATCATCAGTTAGATTCGTCTGTTTCTATATATGTGTTTTTGTATGTAGCTCCTGAGCTGTTACAACAGAAGACGTATGGTAAAGGAGTGGATTTGTGGGCCCTGGGGGTCATTTCATTCATACTGTAAGCGTTCATATGTGTGTATGCACAACAGTCTCACACATCCAGTCAGTCTTACACACCATTTAGATTGGTACACACACATTTGTTCAGTCATACACAGCATTTAGCCAGAGCTTTTTTTGAACTATGTGCATTTTTATTAAATGTTCACTACCTATGAACTATACTTCGCTCTATATGATACATACAGTACAGTCTCCTGAAAGGTCCACAGAAGAGTTTGTATAAAAAGACCTGTGCTTCCAATATAGTTCCTCCTAAATGTATGAAAACCGGCTGCCAGTAAAACTGACATTGTGACATTTCTTATACCTTTAGTCACCGTTTCATTTTAGAGACCTGCTGAAGTGTAGAGTCGAAGCAGCTAAAATTGCTTCACTCTGCAAATACATTCAGAACACACTGTATATGGATGGATATAGGCTGGATATAGAAGTGTAGCTCACACACTGTGTAACCCCAACCCACCCATCCATGCAGGTTGTGTGGTTATCCTCCCTTCTACCATGACAACGACACCCAACTCTACAAACAGATCATCAAGGCCGAGTTTGAGTTCGACTCACCATACTGGGATGACATCTCAGATTCAGGTAGTGCCAGGACATCACCTGCTATTCCCCAAAGCCATTAATGAGCATCAAAGGGTTCTGCATATATAATGATAACAGTATTGATTTAGACCAGGGGCTTTCTGTCCATGCTCCTGGAGATCGAAAATACTGTAGAAGTCTGATTCTGTTCTTGAAGGTCTGGGTGAGCTTGACCAAGTATATGCCAGATTTTATCCATGTGGTTGGTTCCCATTTCTCCTGGACTGTGCTGGCAGTGTAAACTGTGATATTATTCCTGCTCTGTCTGTTTGGATTTGGTTTAGTTGTCAAAGCTCTTTATCATGAGTAGATGCAGGAGTGTTCAGAATCAGTATACTATAGAACACAGTTTTACCTGTAGGTAAAGATGGGCCAGGTACCATGATTACCTAAAATTGCAAAAACATATGAAAAACATCTAAAATGAAGCCTCTTTAAAAAACATCAGATTGAATCAATGGCTTTAAAATACTTGCTTATTCCCACCCCCGCCGTCTGTACACGCTAAATTGTATTGATCCTGCTGGGTTCTCTGCTCCGTTTTCTCCTGCTAATGCTTCCAGCCAAAGACTTCATAGTCCACTTATTGCAGAAGGATCCGAAGAGGAGGTTCAGTTGTGAGCAGGCCCTGCAGCATCCTTGGTGAGTTTATAAATAGCAGCATTGGGGGAGTGCATGGGCCTTGAGAAAAAGAGAGAGAGAGAGTGGGAGAGTGGGAGAGAGGGAGTGGGAGAAAGAGAGAGAGGGAAAGAGAGAATGTGGGAGAGAGGGAGTGGGAGAGAGAGAGAGTGGGAGAGCGAACGAGTGATTTTGCGTAGGAGTGTGTGAGCGCACAGCAGCAGCAGTGAGATGCACAGCTGAGCAGATGCCTCTGCAAGCACAGAACACATTCTGCTCTTTAATGTGTGTGTATGAAAAAGCATACAAAAGTAGAAGGATGTTTTGGAGTGTTGCACAGTGCTGAATTAACTCACACAGAGCTGCACCGTGCATGATTAACCACTTTGCCCACATTGCATGTGAGACGTATAAATGGTTTTTGGTGGTGCAAATGCAACAACCTGCTATATGAAAGAAAGCTTTTCTGAAAAAAAGCTTAAAAGACTAGCATATCGGTATATAACAGATTAGATCCAGTATATTAAACAGTGCTTCGTTCCCTATGTTCTGTTTGTTATATCACTGTGTTGCAATAGTGTAAAGCTATCCGTCACATATTGTGTGTATATTATGCTGTGGTAGGATTTCAGGTGGGGCTGCTCTGGAGAAGAACATTCACAGCTCTGTCTCCAAGCAGATTCAGAAGAACTTTGCCAAGAGCCAGTGGAAGGTGAGACTGCACTTCCCCTGGCTGTAGGCGCCCATGATGTGTGAAAACAGCTGTGAAAGCTGCGTTGTTCACCTCTCCATCAAGCAAACTAACCCAAGCCTTCCAGCACACTCCCAAGAGAAATGCTGTGTCCCCCCCCGGGCTCCTGGAGTCGGGATGTGAGGCTTGTGCTGTAGCGGTGCACAGTGCTCAGTCAGCTGATGGAGAAAGTCAAGCCTCTGGGAGATGGCTGCTTCTCTCTGAAGCACCGCTGTGCATGGCCCTGCTCACGCACCACTCCACAGCCCCGCCCACACGCCACCTCACGGCCCCGCCCACGCACCACTTCACGCCCACGCCCACTCCACAGCCTTGCCCACGCACCACCTCATGGCCCCGCCCATGCACCACTTCACTGCCACGCCCTCGCACCACTCTATAGCCCCGCCCTGCCATCAGTTAAGAGTCTAGGGCACAGCTGTACCGGTTGAGGCGTGATGGGAGCAGGGACAGAGCAGGCAGTGTACGGTTGTCCCCGATGACTGGCCTGTCCCTGACAAATGGCCTGTGGAGACTGTCAATCGGCACACGTGATAACACGCAGGCAGCTTTGTTAATTACCTGATGGGTTGGAAGCCATGTGTGAGAGCGGTAGGGGGATTGATAATCACTGTTGCCTCACGCGGCATTGTGTCTCACGCTTCAGGCTGGTGTTGAATCGAAAGCACATGACTTCTCAAACCCCAACGCTGGACTGGTGTGGTGTGCCTGTGTAATTGTCTTCAGAAAGTCCTCCAACCATTCTCACTGGTGCATTTGTCCAGCTGGTTCTTGTCCTGTTTGTTTGGAGATCAGCTGGAATTGCTTCTTGGGTCGCTGTGTTCTGAAATAAAATCTCAAGACAAAAACTGTGTGTTTCAGAGAGCCTTCAATGCCACCATGGTGGTGTGTCACCTCAGGAAGAAGGCACACGCTATCGAGAAGGAGGAAGGAGACGCATCCACAGGAACGAGTGAGTGAGCTTTGTCTACAAAAGCTAACACTGTTAATAATGAATGAAAACTAGGGGGCGGTAAAAAAAAAAGGGGCGGGACACACATTAATTCATGTTAGCAGATCCCTGCAACTTATGTTCACTTATAGACCTGTTACCTCTTAAAATAAAAGTAAAATAATCCCTTAAGATTAATGTGGCAATTTGGATCCCACTGAACATCCTTCCCAGTTTTATGCCAACCATAATCTGCATGTAGGAGGAAGTTAGACCTATGTAATTATCCTTATGCAAATGGGTCAATATTATACATAATTCCTTTGAGGATATGCTGATATGCATAGTTTCACAAAACCAAATGAAAATGAAGTTCCGGCGCTTAGTGGTTCTCTTCCTGGTCGTGCAGTCTGGCTCCTCACTGTTTCTGCGTGTGCTGAGTGCAGTAGCAGACACTCCCAACAGGCGTTTATTGACTGCTGGGCACCTAAAACAATGAAGGGGAAATGAAAAAGCCTCAAAGTGAAAGAAGCCTGAAAGCTCAGATTTACAGCTTCGGATGCATACTGAGGGGCCTTGTGTAAATGTCACTAATGTTGTGATTACATTTCATTAGTTATGCTAACATGTCTGTCCGCTAATGTAAAGAACTTTTGCTAGACTGTGTGCTACTGTAGTCACCTGCAGTGATGCTGATCTTAATGGGTGCAATTTCTGTTTTATATTACACACTGAGCTCAGAACATATCAAAACCAAGCATGGATAATATCAGAAATGCCAGCATAATTTAAGAAATGGAAGACTGTGTAAAATAAATCAATAAGCTGTACAGTGTCAGGAAAGGATGGAGGTGTGTGGAGTTTTACAGACCCCCAGTCATGAATGGAACATGGTACAGCTGAGACTTGAACTAGAATCCCTGTGGGACGTTTTCAATGTAAGATACAAACATAACAACCTTACTAGAACACTTAGGTCTTATATAGACATTCGAATATGTGTGTTGTGCGTCATAAGGTGAAGGAATCTATCCATTATTCATAAAGGAGCCACTGCCTTGTTTGCTTTCTGCTGTTCGACACAGGGACCTCATGAAGACCGGCTGGCAGTGGCCCAGGAGTCTGTCAGCTCCACGCCCCCCTCCTGAGCACCAGCCATGGTGGGGCCTGGGCTCCAAACTGCTGATGTAGGTGCTGCTTGCTGCTTTGCCCAACAACAGACCAGTGGGAATTGTCCTGGTGCCAGACAGTGAGCAGGAGCTTCTCTGGTGAAAGTCACTACCGCCATCCTTCACACACTACGGGTATAAGTGCACCTTTAGTGAAACGCAGCTATGCTTTATCGGCCATGGTGAGTGTTTGTAAGTGTGTGTGTGTTACTGTTAAATGCCGGGTGATTTTTACCTTGTATTACCAGCTGATGAATTGAAAGTGAATACAGTTTTAGGGTAAATGTGTGGGTTTTTTTTTTATCACAATGATGCAAGAACCTGGTATATAATGTAATGTGCTATAAATTCAGTATTGTGAAAATGTGTATGTTGTGTTTGTTTTAGGTTGCAGAGTGGTGCATTGTTTTTGTTGTATATTAGTAAATAAGTCTATTTCAAATACCTTTCAAATGCCTTCAAAAAGTTTTTCAAATACCTTTACAATAGATTCAGATGAAAATCTGACTTTTGATTAACCTTTGCATGCATCTGTTTTACTTATTTGATTAATAATGCAGCGTCTAGTGTTTACATGCAGAATGCATTCTAAGATTATTGCCTCAAAGTCTTGCAATATGTGTTAAATTCTGATTAATTAAACTGTATATTTCTGGCCAGCAGAGGGCAGTGCAGTTCATTTTTTAAACCAACTTTGAGCGCTCTGAGAGAAGCAGGTAACCAGGCTGGATCAATATGCATCATAAACAAGCATCTTCTCCCAATGGAAATTAGCACATTAGCATATAAAAATCTTACTTACAGATACCTGAGCTCTCGATAAGGCTATTGTTAAAACAAACCTGATAAAAGGCTATTCTAACGGACAGGCTGATGAAAGTCTTTTCAAATGGAAATCAATGGCAAATGCTGTAAACTGGCATAGACAAACCATCCTTATGAAAGTACCTACAAGGTCAATATTCATAATGAAGTACTTCTTTGGGATGTTGTACATCTATTCAGCTGGAAACACAGATAAAAAATGAAATGTCTGAAAGAACTCCATCGCAGCAGAGGTTGTATACAATAGAATATGCAAAGAGACATCGTAAAATATTTTTCTTAAAACATCATATTTAACAATGATTAATTGTTCTGACACTTTTATGAAGAAGATATTACACAGGGATGTTTTGGTAGATTGGATTAAAACAACAATTTTAGTGGTAAGATAGAATGTCTGAAACCTTACTTAAACCTTAGGCTCGGTGTCCAAAGAGAGGTGAAATTGGGGGTGAAACAGCCATTTGTCCTAAAATCTATCCAGTCTTAAACTTAACGAGACGCGTTCCTGAAAGCACCGCGTGGCGCCTTGTTAGAAATGTTCCTGCGAAACAGCAGCTCTTCCTGGCTATGCTGTTATTTGGGTCGAAAGCTGCGAGCATTCCTGAAAAGAACCAGTGGCCAAACCAGCACTACGCACAGTGCACACCATTTCCTGTAAATGCCAAGAGGCAAGATAAAAGACCACCAGTGAGGCATCCTCTGCTGAACAAATAGCTGCCAATAACACAGTTCCTGCACCTAGTACCTCCAGCGCCTGTGATTTTGGAGCACCCATGTGGAAGCAATTTGGTGGAGCCCATAAGCAATTATATATGAATTTGTGTTTAGAGCAGCCGAGTAAGAGCACTTTCTGCACTTAAGACGTGTTGTCAAGATGTTCCAAGGGAAAAAGTGAAACGATCTTGGATTGGATGGGAAAGATGAACGCGAGTCGATTTGAAAACGCACACGTGGCTGCTGTATCTGGACACTAGTTAACGCAGCAAAAAAATAACTGATGTACTGTGGACGTTTTTTTAACACCCGGTATGAGAGTCACTACGAAATGAGATGGCCAGGTTAATGTAGTGAAGTCCATCACTGCAAAAGGTCCAGGAAAAGTCTGTGAGCACCTGGACTGGGTATGTGAGTTCATGACAAAGGCTAGTGCGTAGGCGTGTGTGTGCGCGCGACGTGTGTTTCTGACAAAAATGCATGGTATAGGTTTAAAGACGCAAGTGTGTTAGAATGCAGAGTGATGTCCAGAGCACAAAGCATTAGAGATCCACGCTTCAAATCCAAACCCCAAAACCAATTCACCACACCTGTGTTTCTGACAGTCATGTAAATGCACATTAGTTACTGAACATTCAGTCAGCCTGACAGAACTGTGTTTATTGCTAACTTGGCTCATTTTCATAATACAATCTGCTTCCCATCTGGCATAACTCATTTTAATTAAGACAGCGATTTTACGAAAGGAGAACAGCCAAAGCCTGTGACGTGTGACTCGCCCGGTTTAGGCGCTTTCTGACGTGGTGAGACAGCGGCCTGGGCACCTGCTGACGGCTGTCTTCGGGATTGCCTTCTCGTCCGCCGTCGCTGTAGCCGTTCGTGACTCAGACAGCCGGCCGCGTGCGTTCCCGTCGCTTCCCAGCGCAACGGCCAGATGTTCGAAACATAACAGAATAATCACTTAAAGGGGCGAAACGACAGTCTGGAGAACGACAATCTGCGCCCCTTCGAAGTGTCTCTAAGATCAGATGGACAAGAAGCTCCGAGAGACAGCCGTGACCTCAAGGGAATAGCTGCTAAATCCTCACCTCGGGGACAGGGCAGCGAAACATGAATTTTGACAAGACCAAATGCTCACTTAGGATTAGTCCATCAACGTGACGGGCGTGAAAACGCTTTGCGAGACTGTCATGTGTTCGGGAATATGAGGATCATCAAAGGATCAATCGTAAACAGTTCTTCGTGTTCCAAATATTATGTATATGTATCTATCATTTTCTTTGCTAATGAAAGTCGTTCTTGATTAGTGAAATTATTGGGCCTCATTCTAAAAAAGTTCATAATATTGGGCTCGAACCAGTTTCACACTGCAGAGTGAGGTGGTTCAAATGAATATTTAATCGGTTTTAAAGTGGGTTTTTGATCCGGAGTCTTGCACTGGTCTGCGCACACTACACCCTCACCCACATGGGGCTTTCGTGCAGCCAGTCACTGTCTGACCTACGCCCTTGCTTAGAGCAGTTTTGGACAAAGCATTGAAACCGCTGAATTTGGCCGTGCTCTCCTGCTAGAAGCAGGTGGTCTTGCCTATAGGTCTGTACAGCACTCGAAACGAACTTTGAAAGTACAGGTACAAGTGACTGTGACTCATCAAAAACAACTGAACTGTAAAAATACATCGTGGCATAATCATAGAAAATTGCGTTCAAGCACTTTAGTGACATATCAAAAGAAGTCAAAAACTGTAATTGAATATGGTGAAATTAAATTCTGCCTTCTTGTCATGAAAAAGAAATGTCCTTTCTCTTCTTCTAAAACTAGGCGGATCCCACAGAAGCAATAATCACTAGGCCAGTTTAAAAGCACACGGTCGTCTTATGGTCCTATTCCTTTTCCGCACCCCACCGTCTCCGTCCTTCCAAACCGACTTTTTCTTATCTACCCAAAACAGCCCCCTACGTGCTGCCAGAACTCCGGCGGTTCAAATTGCGGGTAACGTCTTCCTTTATGTGCGCGAGGCCGATCACATCGCGTGGATGAAGTGATTATGGAAATGCTGGGAAGGCGCTGGAAGCAGCCCTTTGGGAAGTAGGCAAGGGAGCTGACATCGAATTCCCAGCACGCGGAGAGGGCTGCTTTGCGGCTTTGTGTCGCCGAGACGGGCTTGTTCTCCCGTAATAAAGAAGATCCTTGTGCGCGGACTGTTCCCATTTAGAGAGACAGCCTGGTTGTGATTGGCCATTGTTGAGGCAGACAAGGAAAAGGAACCGGATCCTTCCCTCCGCCCTTATCGATCGAGTTTGTTCAAAGCCTGCGTCCGTTAGCTTTGTTGTGGCACTCTGTGAAGGAGATCAATGAGTCTATGCAGTCGAGCATGTGATTGACATTTGGAAACAGCAGTTTGAGTTATGCGAACAAACAGCCTACGTTCGTTGAGTTAAGCAAACTGCACTGATGCTAAAACAAACTACTTAAAAGCTCCGACGAGTGAATGCAGGAGAGTAGGGTATAATGCTGTCTGGGGGACTGCGTTTTAGCCAAGTGTTTTTGTTTTAACAGTCATAGGTTTCCCACATCCTGTACTCAACCCCTCCCCTCAAAGTAATTATGAAACATCATCTAATAAAGGGTGATAGGTAACACTGATAAAGTGCGTGAAAATGGAGTTTTAAATTAGCTCAGCCACTTTTCATGAATAATCTGCATCATTATTCCACATTTCACAGTAAAATATTCGAGCTAAAAACGATGATAAATGTACTTGATTTTATCCTAATTGCTCGCGGTTGTGGAGGAATGCCTTTCGAAATGAAGGATTAGAAGAATGTAATTTCAAAGAGCAGGTTAGTGTGACTGCCCGCGATGCACGCCCGCCACACAGCGACGAGCCGCCCTGATGACACAGCTATATAACGGAAGCGATCAGATGGGACGTTGAAGGATTTGGTTTAGGGCGGCGTCTGCACAGTCCTGCGCAGGTGAATATTTCTGTGGACATGTTTCACCACCAACTCGAAGTCCATATTTTGGAATTTGTTACAGTCTTGACTGCATAGTAATGTTCCAGATACAAAATGTAAAAGTCCTTTGTTTCTTTTTTCTCAGCTTTTTATTATTTATTTATTTTTATTACCATATTTCTATTATCATATCATAATTAAACACATAATATTATAGCACATGGAATAATGCCTTGTTCCAAGCTGTTTAATGAAAACACATTTTTTATATGAATTCTGCAGAAGGAACAGGACATCGCAACAAAAAGAGCATAAAGGTCAGAGTTAAACTCCAGAGGAGTTCGTGGGCTGCTGGGTCTGGAGATCACTGAGCAGTGTCACAGCATTATGCTTATCCAGTTCCCAAACAGCATGATAATTGGCTGTAATTAGCTGGTTTAAATCAGGTTTATTGGTGCAGTTCTGTGTCCTTTCAGGACTAACAATCAGAAACAGTCTGAGGAACACTTGAGGAACCTCAATATTTTTCCATAAGAAGGTTGTTCTTTTAACCAGGTGTGTACATTCACATGAGTAAATGCTGCTGTTAATTAGCAACCCAAACTGCAGGAGAGACCTGCTTTAATACAATGTATGTTTTGTCTATTGTATTGGCATTTAAGACCTTTTTTTTACCAAGAAGCATCAGTATTTGATAATTTCTGCAAAGGCAGGAAGCTGTTAAGGTGTAGGAAGCCTTAATACATTTTCATTTGTGCAAATAAGATAACGGCAAAGCAGCATCAAATCTCAGCCTCTTCTCTCGAAGTGTTTCCAAATAAGATGGTAATATAATATTTACATAATTCATACATGGGCTTTATTTGACGGGGCTTACAGTGACATTAACTGGATAGGTTGATGGACATTAACATAAGGACTGTATGCCACAGCACATTTCACTCTTGGTCAATAAATCATAAAATCTTGTAGCATCTAAAGAGAGTGTGGAGCCATGGTCTTCCTTCCCTCTCAGACAAGTAGATAGAGAGTATTAATGCTTTTAAAGGAAAAAGAATTGCACTCACAAATCAGTGTGTGACAAATGAAACCCTGGAAAATATAAAAAGAGGAATAATAATAAACGGGGTGTGTGTGGTGGGGGGGACGGAAGCTGGGAAGAACTGTGAATCCGTGACCTATTCAAAGGGATAATTTGCAAGGATCTGTCATGTCTTGATGGAAACGCTAAGCACATTAATTTAAGACCCCCTCATTTTTTCCTCTGCTGTGTGGTTTAAAGAGAGAGGGAGTGAGAGAGAGAGAGAGGGGAGAGAAAAAACAGCGAGAGAGGGAGTGAGAGAGAAGACAGAGAAGGAGTGAGAAAGAGAAGACTGAGTGAGAGAAGACAGTGAGAGGGAGTGAGAGAGAAGACAGAGAGAGAGAGGGAGTGCGAGAGAGAAGACAGTGAGAGAGGGACTGAGAGAGAACACAGTGAGAGAGGGAGTGAGAGAGAGGGGGATTTACTGTGGCTGGGGATTAGGAAGGGGGAGCCTTTGATGGTTTCAATTATTACCCTGAGTTTGCACATGGAGAGGAGGGTGACATCAAAGGGTACGGGCGATTAGGGCCCTGCTAACTTTGAGACGGCTGTGGGCTAATCTTTAAGGTGACACCAAACATCTTGTTGGCACTCCAGTCCTCATCCAGACATTTAAAGGCAGAGCAGTGAGGTTAATTAGCCCAGCCACCTACATAAGAGTCAGGAGTTGTGGTAATAACAAAAACTAAAACACACACACACACACACACACACACACACACACACACACACACATTCCCTTCTCATTTCCCCCGACCCTGGGTTTCTACAACATCCCTGCACCACCAACATTCTTACAGGTCTAGGGGGCCTTGAGCAAGGGTCAGGGTATAAAAAAAGATATGAAGTCTACACAGACACACAAAGGTTTCATAAAGTATTATGACTCTCCTGGAGAATATGGAATTTTCCTGACTTCTGCCAGAGAAGTGGGTCTTCTGAGCAATGCAGTCCATTCTAACAGTGTAACAACAGTAATCAAAGACATTTGTTAATCGCATAGCCAGCTAAATGCTGCCAGGAAGTTCATTATTAATTGAGTGAGTACTAATATAATTCATCAAAAAGACAGCGTGGTCTTAGGGCCATAGACTTATTACACTCTCCTCCATTGATCTATTGCTGTATTTTCTTGGACCGTTAAGGTCAGAGTATATTAATGTATGATGCCGTAGCCATAGTTTCACTCTCCCCTGGTTGTTGTTGTGTTGAAGAGCAGAGGGGAGTGTGCATTTACTGGTAGGTACATTACATGGAGACATTTTTCTACCCCACAAACTACCCCACAAAGCACATTAATTGATAAATGAGCACTACCTACTTCTCTGGGGGCTTTTTTGTTGAGATTCCTGGAGCATAAAATGATTTAATGCCATTTATCACTGAGCATTAAAAATGACAAACTAATTTCTGAGTCTTGCTCAGTGCAGGAAGGTAGAGGAGAAAAACTGGAACAGTGTGATGACCATTTTAACAAGGTGCAAAACTGGAACAGTGTGATGACCGTTTTAACAAGGTGCAAAACTGGCAAGAAAATTTTAATTTCAGACAGAGCAAAATACACAAGGCACCACTGCACACCTGTAATTATAACCATTGAACCAATGGTGATAGCACTGAACAATGGGTGACAGAGAAGAATTACCACCGAGACTGTGGGAGAGTGAATTCCTGAATTTGGGGGGCCATTACTCTAAACAACCTGGGTTGGAGGACATCCTGAATCAGGGGATCACCAGCAGACTAGGAGATTACCTGAGTGTGCTGGCAGGACATACTGTAATCTGGTGAGGTGTTGCTAGTTAGGGCTGTTGCTAGGTGACCAATGAAAAGCATTGTGCAATATTACAGGTGATGGATGTGTCAACTAGAGCGTGAGTATCTTTGGTGTTGAGTATTGTTCGTGGACATAAATTGAAGTGATGGTTCAGTAGAGATTAAAGATAGCTACGGATCATTATAGAAAATGTTTTTGTATGTTGTTTTTGTAGACTGATGGTGACAGGATTTAGCCCGATTGGAGTTCCTTTAAATCCTTGCAGGCACCTATTACAGCACCTGTAATGGTGGCCTTCATTTGGGTTCACAATAAAACCCTGTGGTGTTTTTTATCCTTTAAAGTCAGGAGCGTGTAAGTCATTCCCTTTGTTATTGACAGATTTCAAGGCGGTGAGTTGATTTAAATGATGGAGGGAATCAGCCTGATGGATGTGACCTGAGTAGGATCTGTGTTCATCTAGAGAATTAGAGATCACAAGGGGGACCGAGATGTGACCTGAGCAGGATCTGTGTTCATCTAGAGAATTAGAGATCACAAGGGGGACCGAGGTCTGCCGCAGAGTTTTCCCGCTTTATGGTGATAATGCTTTTCGGAACCCCTAAAGCTGGCAGATCGTAGTCCTGGACTTCTGTTTACAGAACACAGCTGCCTGGATTTAAAGGTTAGGGCGATTAAATTGATTCTGATCACGTTTGAGATCAACTAAATGAGCAGTGCCGAGCTGCTTCTAGAAAGGATTTGTGTGAGGTAGTAGTTTTTATTCAACCCTAAGCTTTAATTACATAAATAACCTTTGGCTGTTGAAACAGCACTAGAATACTAGAGGGACTCCTTTCTGTATTACATATCTAAAATATTTTTTAATATATTTAAATTAAATATTTAGATATTATGTTTATATGTGATTGTCTAAACTGTATGAAAATTCCCAGTTCTGATTGACAACTGCATCATCAAATCTGGTGGGCACTGGCTCCAAGGTTCTTCCCTCCCTTGGTCAGCAAGCCTACTTTTGTCAATACGTCACCTCAGAACTCTGTAGTGAAGGTGCACATCCCACAATGCCGCTTTCCTTTTTAACATTTCACACCATAGTCATACTGCTTAAACAGTCTTGTTTTAATATTAGAGTACATAAGCACAAGAAAGGTCACTGTTCTGTGTACTGTTCGAGTCATTTGTAAGGAACGCAGAGAGAAGCAACCACATCCAACCTCGAACGTGTACCTTGCAGATAGCAAACATGTGCTCTGACCACCACACCAAAAAGTGGCTCCCTAGCCCATCAGCTGGAGTACCCACTCCTCCTCTGAAGTGGCATCCCCAACACGCAGCCCTCTCCGTGGGGTAGCTCCTCCTGTGTGACAGGCTGCCGTTCTGTGGTTGTGCTGCACAATAGACCAAAGAAGCATCTTGTTCCAGTGTATACTGACTGTATGGAGGAATGACAATAAACATGAACTTGACCTCGTCCATTACACTACAGTGTCTGTGCAAAATGAATGCGGGAGCTTCAAACAGTGGTGATTTGAGGTTTGGCTGGATCCACCACCTGGAAGGGCCCTTTGCAATTTCCAGTAATTATATCTGAAGGCTATTTTTTGCCTCACTGTACACTCAGCCTGCATTAAAACTGATTGAGAATACCTGTGGCAGGTGACTTTTTAAAATGCAATTACCTAATTGGATGAAACCTCCCTCCTGATTGTAATAAGAGCATGGAGAGCTGTTAGCAGTACTGAAGCAGCTGTGATGGATCTTAGCCAGGCTAATGTCAGAGGTCCTCTCCTGAATCCCTCTGCCATTCGAAGTGTTTGGTAATGGTTGTTAACCTTTATGGAATGAGTTTTTGGAATGAGCCTTAAGTTCTCAGAGTGATTGTAAATGACTAGGTACCAGTGTCCATCGTAAAAAGTCTACCTTTAGGTACATGAAATCACAGTCACATTAGCATCACTATACAAAAGGGTTAATCCAAAAATCAATGGAACATCTTAAGGTCTGGGGGGGGGGGTGGACAATTAAACTCTGAATCGATGACATGCAAAACATCTAGAATGGCTGATGTTTGCAGTTGGAACAAAAGGGAATGACAAACAGAGATAGAAAGAGCTGCAGATATAATTGGAGAACAGGAGGCATTTTTAATTTCCCAAAGTGGTTTTCGAAGCAGTGCCTAACGCCTCTGGATTGGGATTAGATTAGGTCTCAGATGATTGAGCGGCATGTCACAGATCCCATCAATCCTGACCGTTCAGCATGGTTTGAGATCCACCGCTGTTTAAGTGGACCGGACACAAAAATGCACGGGTCATTTGTCAAATGGGCCCTTAGGGAGGAAAAAATGTCCAGTGAGCTTCAGAATGCACCATGTACACAGAGCAGACGGCAGACACAGAAACGCTGACGTAAGGCACTGACAGTTACCCCGCCTTTACACCGCCAATCACACCTGGACCAGGTAACCAAAGCCTGCACAGAGCTTGAATACAGCAGATTAACATGTGGACTTGTTTGAGAACCTCAGATAGAGAGAACTTGGTGAGGTCAAATGAACTGACTTTGTATCCATTTGCTTTTAGTTCTCTCGTTGGGTTTTCAAATATGTAATGAAGGATTCCTTTCTAGATCTGTATGAGTGGAAGGGTCCAGGCACAGCTTAGGAGGAAGTCAGTTTCTGCAGCGTTTATAATCACCGCGCCTGTAGCTCGAACGACACCCTGCTCTCCTGCACTGCTGAAGTCAGTCAGTACTGGAAAATGTCAGCTCTTCTTGCATCCAGCTTAAATCAGAGGACTTACTGGGTGGCTCACCGCCATGGTGTAGGTGTTTGCTAGACAGAGTGTGTGTAGTCACTTCCCGGTTTGTCTACACACACACATGCACACTCCTTATCCCTCCAGGTTTGGAAGAGCCAGGCTAACGAGTGCCCCTCCCTCTTTAGAAGGCATTACTTATTTATAGGCCCCTACACCCCCAGAGGCAGCCTGCCTTCGCCTGCTTGTTTTCCTACCCACTTTTTTTTGTAACCCTTTTCTTTTGTCAGGGGAGCTGGGCTTCTGTTGGTCCTCTTGGTTCAGCCCCTTTAGATGTTACACCTCTCTGTCTCATAAATATTTATGACGCTTCCACCACTGCGTTCACTCCAAAATATCAGCAAGTGGAAATAGAGGAAAGGAAAGAGAGCAACAAACTCCTATAGGTTTGGAAGCAAATTATTGACTATATTCATCCCATACAGACATATTTTACTGTGGTGTTTATTGTATCAGACCCAGTAATGGTCCCAAGTGCCTTATGTACTGAGTAGTTCTTGTCTTATGAACAGTGATTTGGTTTTATATAAAAAAACAGCTCTAACAGCCTTTTTTCTGAGAATCAGCCATTAGGCTGAAAAAAATCTTGTCAGACAATTTCATTCACAATGTTAAGAGCAAAATACAGTAATTTGATGTTGCTTTGAACACTAGCAGTCCTTCTCTCGCATTCAATCCAAGTGATCAAAGGCTGTTACCGAGCGGCCAGGCGCTTCTCAATAAGACCCATCAGTGTTAAATGGTAAGTGGTGCTACACTGCAGCCCTTCCTTCATGCTGGGTGCATCAGAATAGCGGTAGCCAACAACCCCACTTCCCTAAAAAGAAAACTTGTTTTAAATCAAATCTTAAAACATGCAAAGTCATTGTGTGACTATGAAGAACATGTACACTTACGCTCAGGCAGAGAAATACTACTAACAATACGTGATTTGAAAGTACTGCTCTTTTAGACACCGAAAACCAGAGAAGAACTTTGTTGCTCTTCCAGCCTGGAGGACCTGCAAGTAACACGAAAAAACAAACCAAAAAAAACATAAAACCCCAAAAGGTTACTGCCAATTTTGCAAAGCTACATACCAACCTGGCATCACGAGGTGTAAATATAATAATAATAATTGGTCCAAATACCTGGATTCAGTATAAAGGAAATCACTGGAGTGAAAAGCAATTTTTTCCTGAATTGAATGATTCTGTTATTAAAAAGTATAAAGGACAAATCCCAGTATAAGGGCTGGAGCAACTGAGGCACGTACGAAATAGGACATCGAAAGACCAGTTCAGAGAAGCTTCTGGACCTCTGGTCCTCTCTGCTTCCTTGGTCTGTACAGTTTGGCATTAGTACCGCTTACCTAAACCTACCTAAACTGGTCTGTATGTCGTCTGTTGTCCAGAGAGAAAAATTACCAGTGCTGAATAAACCCACGAGTTCAGTTTACCTCAAACACTCCACCCCTTAATTCAACACTGGTTACGCTACTGTCCTAATGAAGTGGGTAATATGAGAATGCTTTTAAGTTGGCATGACGGAGTCTGTGTCGATACAGGCCACTGCCAGGAGCCAAGGAGTCCAACCCAAGTTATACCCGGAGGAGCTGCCAGCCTGCACCTCCTCTTCTAATCTCCACCCTCACTGGTAGGAGACACTGGCCCATGTGATTGGGCCTCTGAAAAACTCAAAACTATGTACTGCAGGGTTACGCTGATTTTTTGGTGTGGTTCCACCGAACATATTTGTGACAGATGTTTTATTGTGTTCCTGCACTAAATAACTGAGGTGACTTTCGATAATTGTGACAACAGGCGAGGTTGGAACACGCAGGGTTTTTCACCTGATCTCATGTGCCATTTTTCACTGAGTCACTTGTCTTTATTTGAATGAAAACATCAATCTGTTGAGAGAAAATAGTCATTGCAGATGATAACATATACAAAGAAACATTCAGGAAATATACAGCATCATCCACATCTTTTAATTAGCAAAACAAAACCAAACAAACAAACAAACAAAAAAACACCATGCTTGTCCTTTGAACATTAAGTTAGAATCCAATTTTTCAAAAATCTTGCGGACTGAGTAAAAAAAAGTGCAAATATATACAAAACACTTCATTGCAGCCAGCGTTTTAACGGACTCATTCATACAATTCCTTCAAACTGATAAAAAAAGAAAATATAAAACAAACAAAAAACTAAAGCAAACTAAATAATTTAAAAGAAAACATTTGGAAACAATAATTATACAAAATATATTTATATATTTATATAGAATTAAGGACTTGGCAAAGCAGTCATCCATTATTCAATCAACCAACCAATCAATCAATCAATCAACCAATCAGCCAGTAAGAGACAAAGCTACTTCCTCTCCAGACACATTGTTAATAAACTCCATATATCTTTGAAACTGTAAACAAGTCTGTTACAATATAATTGATTAAAACATTTTGGGATAAACAGACAAAAACAGACAAATAAATTATAATTAATTCATCAGAGACAAAATGTCTTTTTTTTTCCTTTTTTTTATAACTAGAACACTGACTGAAATGTAGTTATGAATCAAAAACAGACATTTTCTTCTACCGATTCTACTGAAACACCACAATTTTTCTCCCCCCCCCCCCACTCATTCCTGTCTTCCTGACAAGTACAGGTGCTTTTAATAGTATGGTGTTTTATCACTTTACAGACTGTAAGCATCTCAGAAGGGCTCCGAGTTCTGCGCTAGAAACTAAATAGACGACATCTGATCATATGGCTATCAGCCGAGGGAGACTTAACGAAGATGTCATCATTAAGTCTGTCCAAAAAGTAAAACAATAATCAAACAATAAAACAGGTTTCTTACAGGCAGTGCATGTGCGACCCCTATTCCCGACAGTACGTTTGACTTTCCTCACAGTTAAGAAAATCAGATGTAAACCTTGGTGCGGTTTCAACCAAGAGATGCTTAATCAAAATTCAACCGTTCATATATTTATATATATATATATAATATTCATTATGTATTAATTTTTTGTTAGTTTTTGGTGTAGATTTATGATTCGTTTGAATTGTAGAGGGTGGTTTCTCTAGAAGTGTGGCCGTGTGTCTTACCCCTGCGGTGCTGTATTGACGAGTGTCTCACATGTTGCCAGACCCAGTTGACGAGTGTCTCACACACACCAACAAGCAGACGATCCAGTGGATCCAACCTTCAACAGCACCCTGCAACGCTAGAAATGTTAATTTGGCTTCTGGATTTGCTTCAAACCGCCTCGCCCCCAGATTTCCACGTGACGTTTTAAAATATGATCTGGTGGCTTTCATGACACTGAAGCGCGACTCCTGACACCTGGCTGGACGATGCTGAAGGAGAATTATGCCGAAGCTTTAATGCAGTTCTATATACATGATGATTGATGTTTGTGGCCTCAGACAGGAAATCCTGACTTTAACGACCCTTTCAGAATCACAGCTCTGTCATAAACGAGAAATGAGAAAGCAGATATGAATGACATTCAGTGAGCCTCTAAAGCACACAATTCCAATGTTTGACATATTACCATGTCAAGTTTGTGTTCCACTGTGTTTTTCAAGGAACCAGGGTCTATAGGTAACTACTTCACAAAGATAGCTAATAAAGATCAACAATTCAATTCAATTAGCTTTATAGCATCTGAAGATTACGCCAATGGGAAGAAGAAAATGCCACCTTTTCCAGAGTATTTGAGGATTTCATTTTAGGAAAAGGTCAATCACAGAACACACAAACCGTTGTGGACTTGCTGTCCAAAGTGGTGAATGTCCTTGTGAACGTGCAGCCGTAATTAATGACGCCTCACACAGACTGGCCAACTGCCTACAAGGACAATGGTCTAGACTCCAAATCCCAACTGATATTCACTTTGGAGAGAGAATCTTTTGTTTTTTCTGTAGGACTGACCTGATTGGTGCTGAAGGTTACACTTTTTAAAATCAGAATAGTTAAAAGCTGTTACTATATAAACCTTTTTTTTCTAGGGCCCTGGCAATAGGATATCCTCTACAGTCGTACTGTATATATAACAGTGTACGTTTTTGCGTTGTGAAATAAATAACAATAAATTATCAATAAATACTAAATGAAAAAGGGCAGAATTCAGAATCACATACAAAGAAAAAAAACTGTATCTGTTGTCCAATTTACTCACTAGCACTTCTTCCCAGAGTACCTTGTGTTTTCCTGTTCCTGTTTAACTCTGCTGCCATGGCAACAGAGGGATACACTACTGTTGTGGAAGAGAGGACAGATGACTTAAGGCCATGTTGTTTGTGAAATACAGACAGATTTGACACAATTTTCATTTAAATCAAGCTTGAAGCTCGAAGAAGACTCAGTTCAAAGGGACGTCTATGGAGCTTTAAAAGAACTGTGGGGGGAGAAACATTAGCAGCTATTCACATCCAAATCTTCTTCAAAAAAAACTTCATCTGCCTCTTAAACCTGTTACAGGACACTCAGAGTAGGACTCAGAGTGGGACTCAGAGTAGGACTCAGAGTAGGACTCAGAGTAGGACTCAGAGTGGGACTCAGAGTAGGACTCAGAGTAGGACTCCTCTTTCCCTGTTGTGCTTAGTGTTCCATTACATGCTGCACATTTGATTTTGAAAATTGTGATTTTAAGATACACAGAAGAAAGAAAAAAGGAGGATATTTCTATGGTCAAACACAACTAATGTGAGTTTCAGTGAATTTAGTGTTTGGGGTGGTACATTCGAACACGCTGGGAAATCTGACTCATGGCTTGCATTTTTGAACTCGACTTATTGCTCTTGATGGATGGATCTGTTACATCAGGATGCCTACTATCAAACACAACACTCAATGCGTGCTCTTACGTGAACCAGAAAAGGGCCACAAATCTGAGTTACACCCCAACCCTCACAGTAACACAGTGTACAAAACCAGACACCAAGGTGGGGAGGTACAATATTAAGAGAAACAAACAAACAAACAAAAAAAAACTCATTAGGCTTGAATGGCCAGTCTGAGGACATATTACAGCTGGGCTTTCAGCTTTCTGTGACAAAAAAAGACCAAGATTGTAGGATGTTGATCCTCACTGCTTCATACAACCAATCTGTTTGGCCTCAGGTTCACAAGAAAAGAGGAAAAGAAACAAGAAAAAAGGCGCTTTTGGGGGGTGGGACTGGGGTAGGTGTTGGGGTAAGTGGGCATAGGGTAGAGGTGGGGTGGTGTTGGGGGTAAGGTAGAGGTGGGGTGGTGTTGGGGGGTTCTATGGCAATTTTTTGAGACGAAGAAAGCGGCTCCTGTTCCCTCCTCCAAGCCCAACACTCCCGCTCAACACAGTTCGTCCAAAAGAGGCCTCTGGGATGACCCCACCCGTTGGGCCACTCTTTAAACGTCTTTTTTCATGTCATTGCCTGTCATTATCAGACTCTAAGACTGAGTGTTTCCTTCCTTCACCACCGATGGTGTTCAGACCATGGAGTCCATCAGAGATTTTGCAAATGGTATCATTTAAACAAGCATCGTTTTGTTGTGTTTTTTTTTAAGCTTTACTAAGGTTACCGCTTCCCATTTCTCCAATTCCATGGCACTAGCTTCACAGTTCAGCATGGTTCCCAAGGCAACAGTGCGTGTGCCTTTCTCGTTGGAATGTATCTCAGTGATCCACAGTTGTCCGCGTCCAAAAGTTTTTCGGCAGTTTGCCATTATATGAGTGGCGTTAAACAGGCCAGAGTGAGAGTGAGAGAGAGAGAGAGAGAGAGAGAGAGAGAGAAAGAGAGAGAAAGGCAAAGAGATCAATCCACAGTTATACAGAGAAAGACAGAAATAGAGGAAAATGAAAAGAAACTGAGAAAACAGATATTTGGACAGATAAAGTAAGTGAGGGTAGGAGGGGCAGACGCCTCCTGTTCAAAGCAGATCCAGATGACAATAGAGAACGTTTTGGCCATACAGGTCCTGGATCAGAGAAATATTGGGCTTTGTGTGCTGTGCTGTGGTTCCATAGCAACTGATTGTCCAGTGTCTTAACCTCTCCTCTTCCAAGCACAAGCTGTGGATCTTGCAGTAGTGGTCAGTTTCTCAGAGCCTCTCTAGCCCCAGCCTTCTCCCCTCCTCTCCCTTCCTCCTCCTCCTCCTCCCCACTCCTCTCTGCTCCTCTTCTCCTCCTGGCCCATCAGCTACTGCCCGACATCAGGTTAATGGCTTGTTCCAGTTTGTGTCTCAATTTATGTTTACGGCAGTACCCGTCTCTGTCCAGAGCCGTCAAGATCTATATGGTGAAAGGAAAAAAAAAGAGAGAGAGAGAGAGAGAGAGAGAGAGAAAGAGAGAGAGAGGCCATTAGTTGATAGACACACACACATACATGTTCTAATTCAATATTCTATAGTAAGCTTTCTGGCCACAGTCCATTTGAAGAGGCTGAACAGAGCTCAAGATGAATATAAAGCCTAATCTCATAAGACATGAACATCAAAATGGACCTAATAATACTGAAATAGAATTTGCAATTCATGAACCTTTTTAAATAACCTTAACTGTCCACCGCTACCACAAGATCCAACAGGACACATAAAAAGACCAAATAAAAAAATGAAGACTTTTGTTTTTCATAATAAAGGCTAACACATATCTTCCATGAAATTGACTCTAATACACCTGAGGCCAAAACAATCAAAGAGAAATTAAAGCTGATCCCAGATCTGTGTGAACTGGATGCGAACAATTACTGTGTGAATGGAGTTTGCTTCTGAACCCACCTCCTCTTTGTACTTGTTGATGTAAAAATAGAGCTCGTTGAGCGCGCTCAGTGTGTTGAATTCGCTGCCATGGAGACGAGACTGCTCCACCAAATAGGCATCCATGTCTTGATCACTGATACTGGGCATTTTACTGATGTCTCTGTAGTACCTGCAACACACCCACCCACACAAACACACGATCAATACTCTACTTATTGCTGCCAGTCAATGTGAATTTACCAGCATGTGAAAAGCAAACAGAAGCTCACAGTGACTGCTGTATTTAAGAGCCTGTTTACAAAGTAGCCCAGTAGCCACTATGGGCAAAATTTGTCTAATGAGCTTCACTCTGTACCATCCAGCAAAGGCATCCTCCAGCAGTCAAAGACTTCAGCTAAGGGTCATATCACAACACATGCACTTAATCTCTCAACTTACTCCAGGCTTTTCCAACTAGTTACTCCTGAAAGAAAACTCCAAGCTAAACGCAAACAATCACACAGACAGAGAACATCGTGAGCTTCAGACCTCTCCACCCAGCTCTTATAGTTGGGGATGTCCTTGGCATATAGCAGCTTGTTGGACGGTGAGTCTTTGCCCAGGCGGTGCTCCGACGTGGAGCAGGAGTCCATGAAGGTCTGGGCCACCACGGAGAGACATGCGTCCGTGATGCTGCTCTTGTGGATGTCGAAGACAAACTGTGGGTTCTTGATCACGTTAACCCAGAACCTCAAGGGGAGGCTGCAGAGGGGTGGATGGGAGAAACAGAGAGCGATCAGAATAACAAACCAAACCAATTCTCACCAGTTACCACGCAGCCAGCAAACCATGCCGCCAAAACCCCACACACGAGAGGAAGTCGGAAGTGGCGGGCACAGGAAGTGATGAAGTGTACCAGTTACTCTTCCAGGTGTGGCGGACGTCTGGGTCACTGATCTGCCTCTTGTCCGCCTGTTCGTCCAGGAAGTCGAACATGTACTTGATGGCAAGGGGGAGGGCGCTACCACGGTGCGCTGTGCTGAACACCGTCTCGAAGAGGTCGTCCACAAACTTCTGGAGAGTTCCCTGTTCACACAGGCGAGTACGCCATGTTCTTATTACCACTATTCTCCGCCTAGCACACACACACATACTGTAAAGGAGATATGTTACACTACACTATGTTCTGTGCCTTTTGAAAGACACATGTAAAAAAAAAAATCCAAAATAAAACAAAAACACAGAAAAAACTAAAGTTGTGGGTGGTGTGTTCTGCCCTGTCCTCTCCCCTGTTGTCGAGAAGAGTTCATTCTCTGGGCATATTTTTTTTTATGTTAATGAACACTGCTCTGATTGGCCACCTCAGTGGGGGCGGTATGATTTGAGAGCTCTGCAGCAAACTGAAGACATTTCCTTGGTGGGGGCAGGGTGTTTGCTAGATGTGATATCACATCTCACAGTGAATAGAAACAGCTTGTAAAATTGCATATTCTCTACAGAAAAGGGGGTGCATTGACAAGTCACGCAGATATAGAGAGACAAGGAGAATGCATTTTTGTTTACTATACTTCCTTGAAGTTATCCTGTCCTCGTGAAGAAAGCTTCCTGCAAAATCTTTTCTCTCAGGCAGGGTAAACACAACCGTGTGCCATATGTCAACAGAGAAGTACGTTTTTCCCTCGTTAAGCAGATCCTTACAGTATCACGGCCTGGAATCGGACGACACTCCTAGACTCCTAACGCAAGACTGATCACCGTTCAAACTGTTTACACGCTCGTAGCTTAAAAAACCTCAGAGGAATAAATTCAGGCCAAGCTTATTTGAAAATGATCCAGCTATCTCAGCTTTACAGACCACGGTCCTGGACTATGTCTGTGTAGGAGTGCGTAAAGTCCACAGTGTTCTCGCCGATGTTCAGGACGCTGAACGGTCCAGAACGGGGGACGAGGGTTCCGGAAGCAGCGGAATACCTTTGTTGCCAGGAGACGGGTGAGGTAAATCTCGGACACCATCTTGCTGCCGCGGTCGCCCTCGCGCTGGTCGGCGTGTTCGTGGTTCTTCACCAGGTGCCACAGCTTGGTGCCCGTCTCCTGGTCGGGGGTGATCATGGGGGCGCGGGAACGCAGACTGTCAGGGCTGCTGGAGGTGCGCAGCAAGCTTTCTGCACCGCAATATCGCACACACACATCCACACACACACACACACAGAGCACACACACACAGCATATATGCACACACACGCACGCATACACAAACATGCACGTACGCACACACAAAATCACAGAGAATATTAGAGTGTCTACAGAAACAGAGAGCTACAGCAAGCTAAATTATTCAACACACAATAATCTTCCTTCTTAGTGAAAATGAGTCAGAGTTTCGCTTCAGCAGATGTTTTATGTCTCAAGCCATCAGTCCTGGACACCTTTCAAATGACCTGCTGCATACGAGCCCAACGGCCATTTTCTGGCTAATGAGTGTGTGCTGGTGACGTCCCTTTTGTTGTCTGGGTAACACTCTTTCTGGGGATGAATGGTGTTAAAACCGGACAGCTTTTAAAATGTTCACACTGATGCGACTGATCCCAAACCAGTTTGACTGGGTCTTTAACACAATGGCTTGAATTAAGGATTTAGGTCGAGGAAGCTGATCCTGAATCAGTGAAGCAGCATCAGAGAGGCTGAGAGAAAGAACAGGCAGTCGGAGAGACACTTACCGTATCTGCTGAGTGAGCGCGTGAATGTGAATGAGTTGGCGATGTTGTATGCAGACACCTGCTTCTGAACCAGAGCCACCACGGAGCCATCTGTCACCTGCAGAGATGAAAGGAAGGGTGGAATCAGCATCTGACACCAGGCGGCGCCTGCGTCTGTCCAAGCGCGTCCGTCTGCACGAGCGGGCCGCCGCTCAGACTCTCAGCCGCGGCACGAGAGACCGCGGGGGCGGTCGGAGCGAGCAGAGCGCCCTCTGGCGGCCTGACCTGGTAGTGCGCCAGCGTGTTCAGCCTCTTCCAGTCACTTTCGATCTTCGTGGTGACGTCCTCGTCCTGGAGGATGATCCTGGTCAGGCGGCCCTGTCTCCACTCTGATGGAGAAACAAATGCACCTGAAAACTACTGGCTTCTGTGAAGCACAAAGCACTGAGGAACACTGAGGGACAAAACTCCAGAACCTTTCAGTGGGGAGAACAGTAAAATAAAACACCAATGGTCAATCCCAGTCCTGGACTACACGATCTATTTTAACCAACAAGAATGATAAAACAAAGCAAACCTCCAGTTACTGTTCATTAGCGTAATGCAAACTGATGTGGACTAATTGGAGACCACAGAGGAGTTTTTAATTACAGGACTAAACACTCATTTGTCATTTGTATGTGTATAATGTGTGTCTGGGAGGCGCTGTGCTCGCACCGAGGTCCATGTCATCAGCCTGTGGCCTCTGGGAGTAGGGGATGCCTTTATACACCGCATCCAGGAGCTTATCCTTCACCTGAGTGACCGTGTCACAGTTGAGAACCTTCACCGGGACCTCAGTCCCTGCCTCTCCCTCCGGGGGTATACACATCAGAGTCTGAGAGGAGAGTGGGAGAAAGAGATGGAGAGGGGGAGCGAGGGAGGGTAGAGGGTGAGAGCGAGGCACCCTGAGACGTTGGCATCCCTCCACCCCACTGTCAACAAACTTGAGTG
>JAOXYF010000022.1:7691836-7732192 GCA_028565775.1 Sternarchorhynchus goeldii
GAGGGTGGGGTAGGATGGAAGTGTGTGGGGTGGGCTGGCATAGGGGTGTGTAGGTTGGGGTGGGGATGTGGGGTGTGGTGGGGAGGTTGTAGGTTGTGGTGTGGTGAGGCGTGTGCAGGGTTGGGTGGGGTGTTGTCAGGGGTTTGTAGGGTGGGGCCGGTTGGGGGTGTGTGAGGTATGTGGGAGTATGCATTCCAGAAATAGAAGCAAAGATGCACAGACAGTGAGCGCTGCTGAATGTTAGGCTAATCCTCCAACTAAAGCACACTGCACTACACTACACTACACTGCTTGAAAACAACTCAAAAACATTCGAGTACTAGCTCAAGGAACAATGTTATAACAGCATAGCTGTATAAAACAGCTTATCCTTGGTTCGCTTGACTGAGCATTTATCTACTGAGCTGGAGTCGAACACCTGGCCCCAGAGCTCGGCAGCGGAGCCAGGGGGTGTGGCCTGCTGAGAAGTGGCACGGGGACTGTGTGGAGGCGGAGGAGATCGAGGCTGACCAGCTGCTTGTAGTCGATCTGTTGGCGGATGAGCTTGTCTTCGCTGAGGGAGTAGCGTGCCTCTCCAGTGATGGCATCTATGGGGCCCTTCTCCATCTGCTGCTTTATAGCACAGTACAACATGAAGAGAGGTTCTCCTGCACACTCCTGCCCGAGAGAGAGAGAGAGAGAGAGAGAGAGAGAGAGAGAGAGAGAGAGAGAGAGAGGAAGAAAGACAGGGGAAGAGAGAAGATTTGTGAAACATTAAAACCTCCATCATCACTGCAAACTCAGTTAAGGCACTCAAGAGTTTGGTTCTCACAAGCAACACGCGTCAACAGAGATCAAATGTGCAACTTTCATTTTAAACAATACAGTAAAAAAACAACTTCATGGCCTTTAACAGTTTAAATGTGGAAATTCTCTGACTGAGAGAAATATGAGGGAAAACAACTTAGAGAGAGAGAGAGAGAGTAGCTGATGGTGAGAAAGAGGGACAACTGACTCTAGATGCCCAATCACATTCCTTTTTAGATGGCATTTGCAAGTGAAGAACTCTCCAATTACCCACTTAAAAGCTATTGATGACTAAGCAGCAATACTGAGAGAAGGCTGTTATTTAGTCCTTAAGCAAGATCAGCTTGACATTATTAATTACAGCCTGACATCTTGATTCACACTCTGCTACACAGAGCACACGAGAGAGAGAGAGAGAGAGAGAGAGAGAATGTGTGAGAATGAGAGTCAGAGAGAGAGAGAGAGAGAGAGAAGAAAAATGAAGTACTTGGGCAGAGCGCTTCCCTAATAAGCGCTTCTTAAAGCACATCAACAAACATATTTACAAAGTTTTGCTGGATGCACAAGCTTGCAGCCTCTTCTGGTCTCTGTGCAAAATCTCAATCATCCCATATGACAGCAGCTGCAGAGACACTGGGCTGACAGACACAGGCGCTCAGCGCCGCTATTTTCATTGCCGATTTTCTTTGGCATGGGGTCGTTTCCTGCGCGGTCGTCCAGGACGAGTCTCTCTGAGGAGTGTGGAGGACAGATGAATGAGGTAGGGCCTTGGCCATCAGACCTTCGATAAGCTTGTGGAAGCATTCTGGAGAAATTACTCCAGAAGGTCACAGCAATGGCCAAAAAAAAAAAAAAAAAAAATCTGGAACATCTGTGCTGATGGGCCTTAAATATGCTTGGCAGCTTGCCAGGCCTGCATTCCTTCGGGGCGTTGCTTTGCATCCCGGTGAGACCGACAGACCCGATGGTGCTTCGCTTTATTGCCCAACAGCCCCGGAGGAAAGGGGCTGCTGTGGCCGCGGGCGGCCATCAGGTCTGTGAGTGGCTGACAGGAAGTGACACTGAGAGAACCAACGCCCTCAGCCCCCCCCCCCATTGACCTGATTTGGGCTTGCACCAGTGCCATGAATTTACAATCCGTGAGCCACTACATCAGATACATTACTGCATCCACGTCTAGATCAACGTCTAGACAGCATTCAATGTTGTTCAGACAGATGAAATGCAGGACAGAGGGAGGATATCTATCTAGGAAAGTCAGTCAGTGTGGCTCACCTTGAGGAAACGATGCAGGAGGAACGTGAACCAGTTGGTGAGCATCTTCTCTGCCACTGATTCGGTCCTGCAAGTGAAAGTCGCTATGGTTACGAGCATCCTAACAGAGCGTTTTAATCAAGTCCTCTGCCTCCTTTGTGGAGTGGTGGAAGCCTACCTGCGAAGAAGGAGTTTGGGGTGGTTGCGGTTCTCCAGGTTCTTCTCAATGAGGTCGGCCAGGAGCTGCTTGAGTACGACGGTGGCATACTCCATCCTACCCTGCAGCGCCGCCATGAGGAGGGAGGCCACATTGCCTCGGTCGCGCATGGAGAAGGACCTCTGTGCCTCCAGTGTGTGGATGAACGTCAGAAGAAACATCTTATTGTGTAGAAGCTGGCTGAAGAGACGCAAGGCCTTCTCTACATTAGCTGGAGACTGGAGAGAGGGAGAGAGTGAGAGAGTGAGGAATAATGAGGGAGAGAGAAAAGAAATGAGAGTGGAAAAAGGAGAGAATTAAAAGAATGTGAGAGGGGACAGGAAAGATGAAAAAGGAGCCATTACATGGAGACATTTTTGAAGAACAAATTATACTGTGGTTCTGGAAAAGTCAGTGGGGTAAAAGCAACTGTGGAGAACAATGGGAAGAATAAGTCAGCCATTTACCCCTGCCTAGCTGCTGGAGAGTCTCCACCACGGTAAAAAAGGCATTGTTGAAGGACTTGTTCTTTTCTGCCGATTACGCTCAAAACATTTCTTTTTTGGAAGGCACGTCACTAGACGGCTGTTCCACGGGGGCCTTGCGGGGCCGACGATTTTGGCGCGTGCCTGAGGTTTTAATTAAAAAGCGCGCAGAAAGTGGTGTGTTTGCTCGGAGGCGCAGAAGCGAGACAGCGCCGGTGTGACACTTCTCCTCAGGGCAGCTTTATAAAGCACATCCAGCACCTCCTCCCTCCCCCCCTATCAACCCTCCCCTCCCCCTCCTCTCCACACTGCCCCCACCAATCCTCTCCCCCTTCTTCTTCTACTGTGGCAGTAGGATTCAAAAAAAAAAAGAGTGGAAAGAGCTTAAAGCTCCTGTAACCTAGTTACAGCATGGTTGAACATCAGACAACACTCAGACAGAGACAGGCAGACAGACTGGGGTTCTCTCACGTCTAGCTCTTTGAGGACGGGATGCTCCTCTATGCCAGGGAACATGACCCTCATGGTGTAGGTGCGGTAGTCCAGGAAGGGGATCTTCACACCGTCCATGTCGTTGGTGAGCTCCTGGATGTCCGTCTGCAGTTCGGCAAAAGCTTAAGGAGGAGAAGTTCCGATCAGTTCAGGTTAACGGATAATCCACAGAAGAAAGGCAAACAGATTATCTTCTAGAAGTCTGAGTCAACAACCTTTGAATGAAACTTTCTAAGTCAATAAAAACATCAGTGTTGATTGTGATTCTAAACAACTCGATGGAATACAGATGAGGTGAGCCCAATTACGATGTCATCAAGCACATGATATTTCTGTGTCAGTGTGAAGCATAAATCAAAGTATCCCTACTAAAAATGACCGGAAGAGCAAATACAGAGGAACCTCTCCTGAAATGAAGAGAACCATTCTACACCTGTTTAAATAAGCGCGTCACCAGCTCTGCCGAAGATAGCAGATCCCTCTAAACCTACCAATAAAATCAGCTTCAAAAGATGAGGCAATCATTATGCCATGACCCAGTTCAATGTTTCCACAAAGACTGAGTCAATCCCAGCGTGAAGTTCAGACCTGCTGCAGCTACACACACACACACATGCACACACACAAACACGCACACGCCCACACACACACACTCACACACACACACAAACGCACACACAAACGCAAACACAAAACAACCACCATCGGCTATAAAAACATGAAGAGCTCAAACACAGTGAAGAGAGAGCAATGTCTGATAAACCCTCCCGCACCTGCTGGAAAAAGCCAGTGGCAAAGGAGTGTCACAGAGCAGAAACCAGAGCAGAAACCAGAGTGTCCTGAGCAACAAACCGAACAGCACCGGAGGACAGCAGTCATGAACCAGTTCAGCCCTCCTCTGCACTTTAAAACATCAGTGGCCAATTAAATAGCTTTCAATTCCCCCATCCAGAATGTTCAGAGGGTGATATGGTGGCGATCAGACCCACAGTCATCACTTCCAGCTGTCAGCAATCACACAGTTAACATTGCGTGGCCTGGATGAACTCGGGGTGAGAGCTGAATCGTCCAAAGGCACAGCAGCGGCAGTGGGCCTCTCCCCGACTGCATCTTGGGTAGGCGGAGTTATGAGAAGAGGAGGAGCCTGGTTTGAGACACGCCCTCACCTTCCTTGCATTCGAGCGCCACCCTGGACTCCAGGTTGTCCATCTGCAGCTGCAGCCGCTTGAGCGTGCGGTCGGCGTCCCTCGTCTTCCTCTTGTAGGCGATGAGCACGGCGATGATGGCGACCAACAGGACTCCGCCCCCTGCTCCGATGCCAATGATGGCAGGCAGCGTCAGCGTGCTGTCTGAGTAGATGTGGAGCGTGCCTGGGGAGTACTCCAAACCTCCAACCAAAATCTACACACACACACACACACACAAATACACACATACACACAAACCGTCATTAGCAGAACCTCTGAATTGCTGCTACCGATGGTGTCTCATAACGAGCCCCGGCATCTGATTGGTTGAGGTAAGAGCACACACTGCTCCCTCAGAGGCAATCATCTCTGAACTGGAAGAAGGCAGAGAGAGGCTACAGTCTCCCAGCTGCGCCCCACAGGACGAGAGGGCACCGTGTCTCCAGAGCACTTGTTTCATGGCTGCTTCACACAGCGACGCTCACTGTACAAAACACACACAATCACCAGCACCTTCCTGCGAGGCTGTGTGTACAGACGCCAGCATTTCTCCGTTCTCTCCACCCCCATTTCCTTTAATGATTAGAATTATTACAAATACATAATCGTTTATATATTAATGCAGCCTTTGAAACTAAGATGAACACTATGTTTAATGTAAATTACATGCTTTCTAACAGAAGGAATAAAAGAAATGATTGGAAATGATTGAGAGACCATGTTGCCTGCTTTAGTTTGGAGGGTCCTGGTAAGTGCTGAGTGAAGTGACAGGATTTAGGTTATTCCTCTTCTAACCCACATTCTGGCCTGATTTCTATCAGGAAGCCTGCGCTAATAATAAAAAAAAAATACTTCACCATCAAACCTCAAATATCTACCATTTTTAATATATATTGAGCCAAAATGGATAACCCCGGGTTTGCCACTGTACCAGATTTTTCCACGCCAGGCAGTCGGTTGAGGGTTCACGGGTATGAGCGGCCCTGCCCAATCGTGGCGCGGCACTCCCTGTGTGAGACGGCTTCAGAGGGAGAGGCGGCATCGCGGGCGCGAGCCGGGCCGGAAGGGTCCGGGAGAGCCGCTTCCACGGGGCGTGGCCTTTATCGAGGCGTGCGCCAATTAAACAGCGTCCCACTGCCTCGCTTAACGAGGTTCACCTTTCCGCCACAGCCTGGGTGGTGCGCAGCTGCATGAATTATTGAGGACCGCGAACAGGAGGGAACAAAGGGAGAGCCAGAGCGCCATCATTATGTGTCAGGTCATTAGCCGACTGATACCAGAGCGCTTGTGCTGTAACTCTTCCAATCTCCCTTTCTCTCTCTCTCTCTCGTTTTTCTTTATCTCACACTGCTCCCATTCTCTCTGCTCTACCTGAGTCTCCTCTCCTTTCTTACTTCTCTCTCCCTCTCTCCGTCTTCCTCCGCCTCCCTCCCAGTGTTGAGAGAGAATAGGAGGGGCAGGCCCTGGACACTCTCCTGTGCTGCTCTCTCATTGGATGGTAATCTCCTCTTTGATTCACCCACGGTTGTCTTCTCCTCTCCACGCCCCAACACACCGATCACATGCAGTTGAGTTTGAATGTTGTGCTAAATTAGCTGGGGAGATAAGATCCGAGGTGGGGGGTGGGGTGTGTATGTGAGTGTATGTGTGGGGAGGGGTGTATTGGCACAGGAATTGATCTGTTTTAATGACACTGAGAGGCTGTAATTACCAAGACACCTGAGACCAGAATCTGGCAAATATTTACATTCTGGAAGCAGCACCAAGCCAATGTACAAGTACCTTTTATAAAGCTGAAGTGACATTATGGGTTATGGAAGTATTACATTTGCTTTGAAACACTCAGCCTCTCAGCCACTTCTCTCCTACTCCCTCGTTCCTCTCCCTCGTTCCTCTCCCTAGTTTCTCTCCCTAGCTCCTCTCCCTAGCCCCTCTCCCTAGCTCCTCTCTTTGGTTCTCTTCACACCAAGCCCGGAAGCACCCCTGAAGCTCGGAAGCACCCCTGTTTAGTGGCTATGACAACAGCTCTGGATGCAGATAGTCTAAGATCATGGCGAAAAAAGGCTTGTATCAGCATGGCTCCCTAATCATAATAAGAACTTAATGTACGACGAGACTCTCTCCGCCAATCTTTAGGTTTTGTGGATTAGCAACCGAGTAAAGAATGGCTTTGCGGCCAAGCCAGTAATGGGATTGATTAAGTGAGATGTATGGAGCTTGTGCTCCTGCAACACTCAGCACTTCTGCCTGCTTACAGCCACCCATCCATTTTCTGCCATATTTATTAGAGAACACACAATATAATAAAAGCACAATCATAAATTCTGATCCCAAGGCGAGTGACTCTACAGAGGCAGGCGTGTTTCCGCCCACGCCAGCCAGCCAGCCAGCTCCACGCTCCACTCCCCACGCTCCACACTCTACGCTACGGGACCTTTTTTGCGGTGAACAGGAACGAGTGTCATTGGTGCGCGGGAGAAACGGCTCACCAAAACTCGCTGCTCCCCTGTCAGGTCTGGCGAATCGCACAGCAGCTGAGACTCCGAGACGGTTAACAGACAGGGCGTTTCTCCAATCATCACGGAGTAATTTAGGCGGGTGTTTCCAGGGGCGGGCGGGATGAGGTTTTTGCCCTGAAAAAAACACAGGCAGAGTGCTTGTTATGGATAAATCCAATCAGTGCCTTCTGGTTATTTTTAGGTGTCGTCCTCATCAAACAAAATCAAACGATGTTGGAAAGAGAGCATTACCTTCAGGATGATGGGCGATCCAGGCTTAACCTCAAGTATCCCAGCGCTGCCTAGTGGGTCAAACGTTGGGTTGGGGTAGTAGGTGAAAGGTGTTCCATTGAGGATGAGGAGGGAGCTCACGTTGTCCAGAATGAAGCCAAACTCATCCGGATGTAGGCCGTTTTCAGGAGCTTGCTGCTTCGTGTAGACAATGGGGGGAGCTAAGCAGGTCATTGTGGAGTCGTTCACCACTGTACACACCTAGAAGAAATGGATCACTTATTTGGGTTCTCCTCAACTCAGGCCCTGCACTGGCACTGAATGACTACTGTGGAGTCTGTGCTGAAGCAGTGAGACAGTGTGTGCTGAAGCAGTGAGACAGTGTGTGGTGAAGCAGTGAAACAGTGTGTGCTGAAGCAGTTAGACGGTTTGTTCTTACATTAGTGGTCTCCACTCCGCTGTATTTAGCCCTAACTTTGGGCTCCTGGATCGTGAGCAGGTGAGTTCCCGTGACGAGCAGAGATGTGCTTCCGCTGCAAAGACAAAAAGACAAATGCTCTGGGTTTGCCCTTCACAGTTGGAGACCATGTCTGTGTTTGACTGGTTTCACAAATTGCCTTTGTGTGCGTGTCTGTTTGTGTGTATGTCTGTGCTGACTCACTTGATGATGCTCCAGCTGGGCTCCACGCCGCTGATGGTGGGGTCCTCTGTGTACATGTAGCGCAAGTCGCTACTGATCTCAGCCTTGTCTATGAACAGCTTGATGGATGAGGCTCCTGTGCCCATAATGGAGGCTGGAGTCACACACACGATCTCACGCATTGTCCTCCTGTTTGAGGAAACACACACACAAGGACATGTGGTTTGAGGGGAGCACAGACAAGGACATGTCGTTTGAGGGAACACACACACAAGGACACGTGGTTTGAGGGGACACACACAAGGACACGTGGTTTGAGGGGACACACACAAGGACACGTGGTTTGAGGACACACACAAGGACACGTGGTTTGAGGACACACACACAAGGACACATGGTTTGAGGGGACACACACAAGGACACGTGGTTTGAGGACACACACGCACAAGGACATGTGGTTTGAGGGGACACACACAAGGACACGTGGTTTGCACCTTATTTTATTGTTGATGAGTCTGGCAACACTCACACAGATTGCTGACTTCAAGCAGTTCTAGATTTCTGATCATCTAAGTTACTGATGCATTTTCAACTGCCAAACAGTGCAATAATGCTGTGTGGTTTTTCAGAAATGATCTTGTGGTTTCAGTGTAACACTTCTCCTGGAGTTGTATTTTTTTTCACCCTGTTATGTCAGCTTCTGCGTGATCAATGTCTCTCTCTGCTTCTTTTTTTGTGTGTTGGCTGAAGTCGTGAACCACCCACAGGGCAGTGAGGGCTTCAGTCCAGGACTAGCTTGTCTGCTGGCCAAGCTCTGACTGACAAACAACAGCATCATTTTAGATTTCTTCTTCTTCTATTTGTGTGCTCAACTGACAAGAGGAAAGCCAACCAGAGCAGCTTTAGTTCTGTCCACTCTCACTACAGCCCCACCCACTTTCACTACAGCCCCGCCCACTCTCACTACAGCCCCATCCCTCCTAGGACATGAACAATGGACAGTGCAGTGTAATCATCCGCTCTGGATTTACATACCCACTCTATAGACAGATAAGTGGGCGGATCTAGCTAGGGATACAGTGCTCGAGCTTCGAGCAGAGCAAACAGATGGTTGGTTGGACATAGATAGTGAGCCACTTACTTGATAAATCGGCACTCCTCCTGGGTCAGGAACACCGTGACCGAGCTCCCTGCGTCCAGATGTCGGCCGGAGATGGTCAGGCGAGTTCCCCCTGACACAGGGCCTTTCTCAGGCCACACCCGACTGATGCTGGGAGTCTGAAGGGAGCACACACACACAACGCACTTGTTTCTGACCAGCTGCACCACTTTGTGGACACATGTGCACGCACACACACGCATTACCCCCCCACCCCCCAAAAAAATGTTTTAAAAAAACCACACACACACGAAACGCACAAGGACAAGACACACACACTTAGCTTGGACCACTTATTGTGCAAATACACACACACACAAACACACACTACACACACTACACACACACACACACACACACAGACTGTACATGCCCAAATCTTATAACAGTAATGTTCTGGCCGCTCCTGGGCTTGCTCTGTTCCGTTAAAATCTGCAGCAACCATGTCTCCCTGTTCAGAAGCCTCTGCAGGAAGGGACTGCCAATCTGTTCCTCATTACAGTCCCCCGAGGACCAGGACCATCTGCCCTGCGCCAGTGTGGGCTTGGTGTGGGTGTGGGTGTGTGTGTGTGTGGCTGTGGGTGTGTGTTTCGTGTGTGTCTGTGTGGGCTTGGTGTGGGGGTGTGTGTGAGTGTGTGTGTGTGTGTGTGTGTGTGTGTGTGTGTCCATGGATGTTTGCTGCGTGAGCTCTTAGTGTGTGCAAGTGAGTGTGAAGGTGTAACATGTTTTTTAAGGTTGATGTGTATGTGCCTGTGTGCATGTTTGTGTTTTGAAGAGGGACACATTCCACATCATACTCATCATAAACACACTCACACACATCATACATAATATGTGTGTGTGTGTGTGTGTGTGTTTACATGTCTGCATGTGAGTGTGTGCGAGAGTATTTTCTTGAGTATTTTTGTCCTGCTTCTTGGCTTGATGTAATACCCTGAAGGCCTCATCTCACAGAGCAGCACTTAACCCTGGCGGTCGTACAGGTGGGTGATGAATGGAGGAGGTCATTCCCTCACTCTCCACATTATTTCTCCTCTCGCTCAGATACACAATCACATGATCTTGACGGGGGACTCGATTGGCTAACAGATTACAGAAGCAGGACTCCTATTGATTCTTCAGTGAATGTGATTCGATTGGCTTAGAGCCCTGGGGAGTGGCTCCTAATTCGCCGACAGGGGAAACTGTCTCTGGACACACCTAACAAAAACGTGGTGACGGCTAGTGAGGCAGCAACACGTTCACCACAACGTTCACAATGATGTTCACCACAACGTTCACAATGACGTTCATAACGAAGTTCCCGGCGACATTCCTGGTGGCGTGAGTCAGGTGGGGTGATCTGTGCTCGACCGGGGACCTGCGGCTGAGGGAAGAGTCACGTACCACGAAGTTGTAGATCTGTGAGGACTGAGCACGGAAGTCTGCGCTGCAGTCACCGATGCACAGCTCAACAGGACCACCAGGGGGACTCGCCATAAGAGACTCCTCCATGTCACACACGATCCTGAGAGTGCAAGCACACACACACACACACACACACACACACACACATGCACACACTATGTAATAATGTTAATGTGACTCACTCAATGGTTTCTTCTGCAGGTGTTTTCTGCTGGTTGGTAAGTTTGTTGATTTCTGTTGCCCCTCTGTTCTCTGTGGCTGGTACATTCAGACGTGCTTCGTGTAATGTCAGTGTGGTTTGTGCCGTGGTTTTGGTGGGGGTTCTCACCTCTCGGCGCTGACGTACTCCTGTGTCACTGGGCTGCAGCGCACACCCGCCACCCTCACGTGTGTGATCTCTCTCACCTGCAGGCCCAAGTTCTCCCCCTCGATTGTCACACGTGTGCCTCCTTCTTTAGGACCTGTGACAGGCTGGATCTGCAAGCACACACACACACACAAACACACACACACACACAAACACACACACGCACACACATACAAAACAGTCTTTAATCCCCATTTTGGAGAAGCACACTGTATATACAGTGATTCTTTATTCAATTCACCCCATATAAAACCCATCTGTCATGTTTACAGCATTTATAGTGTGTGTGCGAGCGTGTGTATGCGCGTATGTGCGTTACCTTGGCGATGCGAGGATGACTGCAGCGCACGTTGCGGCGGGCCTGGTGCATCCAGTTTTGTTCAGGTGAAGGACAGTGAGGCTTGAGCAAGCACTTCTTATCAGACAGACACCAGCCACACTCGAACATACTGTCTGCCTTCAGACACAGACCACAGCTGTCCTTCTGAGCCTCACACTTATACAGGAGAGCTGTGGGGTAGGACGTGCACACACACATACAATTAAATATAGGTACACACAAACCCACAGTATACACAGTCATGGATCTGTGTGCGTGCACACACACACACACACACACACACACACACACACACACACACACACACACACAGATGGAATAAAGCATTGCTCTTTGCCTGTTGGATGCAGGTGAGATGTAGGAGTAGGAGCGTGCTGGGACTCCATAATTGAACTACTAGGGTGAAAGCAGCAAAAGCAAAGCCCATGTCTGCATTTTACTGCACTCAGCGCTCAGATGTCTGCTACACACACACACACACACACACACACACACACACACACACAGACATGCACACATACACACACACAGTAACACACATAGAAATACACACACACACACACAGACATGCACGTGCACACATACACAGTCACACACACACACACACACACACACACACACAGTCACACTCTTTCTCTCACACACACAGTCTCTCTTTCTCTCACACACACACACACACACAGACATCCTCTTGGCAATTCTACTAAACAGCTGTGGTGAGGTGGGGAATGGAGATTGCTCTGGTATTGACTGGCTGAGGTCAGGGAGAGGGAGGCTGCTGGACACACACACACACACACACACAAAGTGTAGGCAGAATTCAGCCCTCCATGTTTCACTTTCTTTCTTCCTCTTTCTCTCTCTGTCCTGCAGACTCTTATCTGTCAGTCACAAACATACACACCCACAGACCGGCTCTCTCACCTTCTGTCTCTGTAAGCCCTGGTCTCTGTCTGTATGTCCTCCACCTTGCCTTTTCTCTCTCTCTCTCTCTCTCTCTCTCTCTCTCTACCCCTCTGTATCTCTCACTCTTTATTTCCATCTCTTCTCCTCAGAAAAGGTCAAAAGCTACTGAAAATCCATCCTCCCTAATATTCCATCAAGCTACAAAATACAGCATTACAGTGAGGGTGAAGGACAGGCTCTGTAGCATCTTCAGCAGTAAAATTACGATATAAAGAACAAAAACAGACCCCGAGCACAGAGCCATCAATAAAATTCTCTGGGTAGGATGGGAGGAAATCGGAGTCACCGCGGGTACCTTGGTAGATGGAGAAATCTTATACGCATTAAAGATGCATTGAGATCCACCCAAACGCAACACATCTGTGCAAGAAGCAGAAGCACTAAATAAACTATGAACATGGAGATGGAAGAAAGTGCCGCTTTTAGATGTCCCCCATTATCCACAACATCAGCTGGTTCACCTATCACCAGGGGCACTTTGCACACATGGAGTTTGAGTTCAATCAGAGTACAGTGAACTGTTCTTTGGTTGTAGGGAGATCTCTCTCCTGGAGGTCCACACCAGTGAATAATCAGATGATTTTTCTACTCTTAACGCTGGTGGTTAAACTTCTCTGGGGCTTTGCTGATTCTAGTTAAACAGATTAATCATGTGGAGGCAGGAGGGGTGGAGGCAGGAGGGTTGGAGGCAGAGCACTGTGGTGTGTAGAACGGGAACATCTCGCCACGTCACCCGTGTTGCAGGAGGAAACGACTCACCTCTCATGGACGTTGGTTTGTCGATGGGGAAGTCACTGTCCCAGACGATGGAGAAGTCCACAGGCAGGTCGCCAACCTCGTTCCCCTCATACCAGTACTGGGGAGACAGAGCAGACACAACGTGACACCATCAGCACCACCCAGTCCCACTATAATACCACACTCACACTGGCCAATACAACACAGTGAGCACCATCCACTCCCACTATAAAAACAAACCATGTCTTTAATAATGATATATGAGCCCTCTTATCAAGCTTGTTATGTTACTTTGATATTTTTATATTGATGCCTGGTTAAAATATTCAGGAAACATGTGGAGGAAAATTTCAGTGCTGAAATGTGCTGAAATGTGTTCTTAATATAGAATCAAATTACGTTTCAATGAACACTGCTATCTGTACATATGGTCGAATTTTCTATGATTTTTACAGATCTTTTGCATTTGTACAAGATCATGCTTCTCCACTCATTTTCAAACAAAACCTAACCCAAACAATGATTTATGGACACGGTGAGTCTTGCACATGAAGAAGACACCTGCTAATCACAGGGAAAGGCGCTAGGACTTGGTCATGCAGACCAAGAATGGAGCTGATCGAGTCCTTCAGGGGCACGTGCAGCACTAGTATCAACCTTCTCACACCTTCATGATGGTTTTCATTATAACACAAGTTTGGCTCTGGTCCTGCGTGTGATGGAAAAGTGTGACAGTGTATTCGCTGAGGAAACAGGGCTGTTTCTCTGTGCTCTAACACACAACAGAGAAGGAGGTAGCAGTGAAGAGGGGCTCAAACCCATGAGGAGCTTCAGAAACCACGTGAACCAGGGGAGCGAGTTTCACGAGCCGTGCGCTCCGACGGAACGCTCCTTCTCACGCCTCCCGCTCCCTCCCTCTCTCGCCGGTGTTGGCAGCGGACCGTCGGCACGGTGGACTGAGAGCTGCTGCGTCCGTTTACAGCGAAAGCGCGAAGCCTCAGAAGTGCAGACAAACCGTTTGCGTTCCTTTAGCCGTGCGTTATGGTCGGGAGGAGCGTCAGCGGTTAGTCCTTTATTCACTCAACCATGCAGCTCACATCAATCATTACCCAGCGAGCTCATGTACGTGTGTGTGTGTGTGTGTATGTGTGTGTGTGATGGACTCGAGCCTGCACCAGCTGCTCTGATGGAAATAACTGTGAGGAAGCAGGGTGCAGCAGGCCGTGTCGCCGTGACGACAGCGCTGGACGGAACTCTCTGCCCCCCACATACCCTACAACCCCCTGTCCTCACACACCCTACGGTGTAATCGGGGTCCATTATGGATGACCTGTGTAGAGGTTCGTGTGGAAAGGAGCAACTTTGGAATGTTGTCAGCTTGTTTGGCAATGTGCTGGGAGCTTTTTCATTGGGTTTCAGACAGAAAGACCTGAACAGAGACACCTGAACAGAGAGATCTGAACAGAGAGATCTGAACAGGGAGCGACAAGCTGCAGCTTTTGGCCTGATAAAAATATACCTGAAATATACCTGAAACTGAATGAAAAATGGCGGCTTCGAAAACCCTGGAGAAAGAGCCGTCCATTACACTGACTGTGCTTCAAGTATAAATAAATAAATGCTTAAGAATAAAGTAAAGGAGAATACAAAGTGATAACACTATAAAAATCCCGAATAAATAAATAAATATATATAAAATACTGTAGGTTGTTGCCATGCCAAAACCATGGTGAAGAAAGCTATGGGGGGGGGGGGGGGGAGTCAAACACAATAGCTTTTGGGCAGTAATATGATGGATTTTCTTGCCTGTTGCCTCCTCTCGAGTGAAAGGCAGGGCAGCTTTGAGGAGATTAGCTGCCGAGGGTAAACGAGCCGCAGTCTTTGTGTTGGCCCATACAATACAGCTTATCTGTGCCAGTAGTGAATTGATTTTCTTCAGGCTCGTCTTCCAACAGTATGGTGGCGTTCTGAGAGGAGACAGCCTGGCCTGATTCTGTCAGGAGTCTCAGTGGGAATGACTAGTAAACGACAGCAAGATATTCTTACCTTTAAAACACCCCTCCCTCCGATACCACACAAATCCATGCACAACCCAAACACGGCCCAAAACACACACACACACACACACACACACACACACACACAAAGTCCAAAATACACACGCACAAGCAGCAAACATAAGGGAAACTATTGTGAGATAAAAAAAATCTCTGTCATTTTGGGTGCATTTTCACATGTTGGGTTTTATTCCGATCCCATTTGCTTGGCAGAGAGGAGCAGGCAAGGCATGCAGGCAGAACTGGCCGTGCTGAGTGTGTGCTCTTTAGAAATGAGATGCTCAACAATCTTCTTATAGCAAAGTTAAAACAGCGGTGTGGTGCCCGACACTGAGGACGAGGAACAACCGAGCAGAGATACTGACTCAGGAAAATGAGGAGACACACACACACACACACACACACACACACACACACCAAAACACACAACCAGCCAATCGTCTTTGCTTAAATTAAGCAAATCACAATTAATTCCAATAATGGAACTTGACCTTCAAGCATTAAGTTAGACTCATTCAAAGATATTTACTTAAGGTTTAGATAAAAACGCCTGTGGTTCCTTCTGGCTCCAGTCAGGCCTGTTAATGCAGACTCTCCTAAGTGACAGAATGAAAATCAATGAGACTTAATGATGGATGTTTTCCTGTACATTTAATTAAGTTACCAAACAAGGCCAGAGTCAGCAGAAAGGCCCAGTGGCCTGAGTGACGTATGGCAACGTGTACCTCTCATGTGTTACTTAATGCTAACCCAGTCACTGGACCATAGGTGCTGTGTTACCACGCTTCTACCAGTAATAACAGGACAGAATCAGAGCTGTGTGCTCTGTTTCTTTAATTGCCCTGTTGAGGAGAAAGGAATTCTGTGACAGGATTAACTGAAAATCATATCTGTCCCTGCCAAACCAACTATGATGTGATTTCCATATGGAATTAAGGAATGATATCATGACACAGCCTTCAGAGGAGGGTTTGGAAATGTTCCCAACAAAGAAAGAAAGAATGAATGAATGAATTAAAGGAGAGAGGCAGACACAGAATGAGAGAGAGAGATAGAGAGATAGAGGGAGAGAAAAACAAGCAAGAGAGTACGGTTGGTAGAACTTATGTCATCATAAATGAGGTATGTGTGCTCATCTAAGGCAAACCAAAGCATTCTTTCCTCATGAGGACTACCATGATCTAAAATAAAACTTTCTGGAATATCACTTACAGAGCCATTTCTTCATTTAGAGACTGCAGTCCAGCTGAGACCCTCCTAGCAGCCTGTGGCTCCGTTAATGCTGTGAAACAGCATCACCCGAGCGGCGGCCATTGATCACTGCATTAGCCCATCAGCTCATTTCTACGGAGACCACCAGCTGCAACGAGCCCTTTTCCCGCAGGACACTGCCACTAAAAAAAGCTAGGAGGCTGAGGGTGAACCCGAGGAGCGGCTCCTCCTGCTGGGGCCAGGAGACGCGTCTATATCTCCACCGGCCACCCGCGGACATGGTTTGGAACGGCCCATGTTCCAGTTCCTGTGATGGGCATTAGAGCTCAGAACATTTTTCATCTGTGTTTTTTTTTTCTTTGCATGTTCCAGTATAAAAAACACTAATGCCTGATTGAGCACTTGATGAGAATAATAGAATAATGAGGGTGAGCTGGTTCAAAAAGCCTGACAAAAATAACATTTAAGTGTTTTTATTCAAAAAGCACCGCTACCCTGCACAGAGGATAATGGCCTTCTTTGTGAGGGGCTCTCTTCATCAAGAGGCTGGTTTAGAACTTGGCCATTGTGTAAAAAAGGTCTCCGCGGTACGTTTCCCCGGTAACACGGCCGGTGCCCGTCGCTAAGGGGTCAGCGGCGCTTAGCAACACTTGCGCTTATGGACTCATTTTGGGTGTTTTGTTCACCATTTTGTAAAGGGAACAACAACAACAAGAAAAAGAGACAAAAATTCTTTGTATTCACCTGGACCTCCTAAAATCCACTGGAGCTTGTGGCTTAATTTATCTTTGACTGAGAATGAAATAGCACAAGCTCATGACGTTGGCACCTCCATTAATGTATTTATCATGTATTTGATAGGCTGGCTTCCTCCGTGAGAGATGCATCAGCCTGGCATATGCAGGTGATGGCAGTGTGGTACTGATGTGGACACTACGCATCAAGTGTTTGAATGGATCCGCAAGAAAAAGTCCCTGTGGGCTTGAGTCAGGACTACAGTTCACATCTTCAGGACTACACTTCACATCTCACTGAGACCACTACTCATCTCCACAAAGTACTAAACTAAAGTTTTTAAACTGACGTTAAAACTTTTTTACATGTTTAAAAAATAAATTAACATTTTTTTTAATCAAGAAAAAAAGGATCAACAAGTTTAGAGTGGAAATTTTGAGGAAGACTTCATGATGGGAAAAAAAATAACTTACATGCCAGGTATACCCCTGTGTACCCCTGTGTACCCCTGTGTAATCCTGTGTACCCCTGTGTACCCCTGTGTAATCCTGTGTACCCCTGTGTACCCCTGTGTACTCCTGTGTACTCCTGTGTACCCCTGTGTACCCCTGTGTAATCCTGTGTACCCCTGTGTACTCCTGTGTACCCCTGTGTACTCCTGTGTACCCCTGTGTACTCCTGTGTACCCCTGTGGGTTTTGAGTAATTTAAAGTCTAATCATGTCTCCTAACGTATGTAATAAATCAAATCTGCCAGCATCACCAAAATAATTATTAATCTACTCGTTTCCCTTCAGCGACCTGTACCATTTCTCATAATTACACATCTCTGAATCTTTTAACTTCTCCCTTCGACATTAAAGCAGCATGTAGTCTGCATGTCCTGCTAGCGCCCGTGCAGGGAGCAATCTGTGCTCTCCACTGATCCAGGGACAGTGAAACCACACAATAGCAGCATTGTGAAAGGCTGAAAAGGCAGCTGTCCGAGGCCTGGCTCGGGCGGAAAGCGGAGGAGAAATTAGCAAGCACACAGGACGGCTTAACTTGATTTTGTCAAAAAATAAAAAAGTGTGAGCTGCTGGTGACACGGACTGAGCGACATGGCCTGAGTGAAGCCATTTGCTTCGGCCTTGGAGCGGATGAACTGGCGGTAATCCAACACCAAAGCCTCGGCAGGATTTCGGGGGTGTGGGTCAGCACTTTTTTCTTAAACGTGGCCTTCCAAAGTGGCTGAGAGCTTCTGAAGTGCATGAACTTGTACAGGAGAACCAAAGAGATGCTACCGTCATTTAATTACATCATTTGTGACAACAATCAACCAACCCAAAAAATTCCTTAGCTTTCTTTTTTGTACCGTTTCACACCCATTCCACCTTTAATCGAACGTTTCCCTTATTGTACCTTAATTAGGATTCCTTGTTTAATTTAGTTAATTTAACTGCTGCAACCTGTGAAGTTAAACAATCAGGCTGAGCCTCTGAAGTCCAGAGATAAAGAGTGAAGCTTGTCTGATACAAGATGCTGGGGAAATGTATGTAAAGGGATTGATTCTGTGCTACCCATCTGAGGACACTCACAATTTCATTAGCATGGACTACATGGCTTCAAAGTCACCTGCACATGGAGCTCAGAGAGGAGGCATGGCCGTTTGGCTTGATAGCCAGGTTGATTGATTGTTGCTGGCTTTTGCGTGCGAGGATGTGCAGGTGTGTGTGTGTGAGTGTGTGGCTGGGGTGGGGCAAGTGGAAGTGAGATGGTGATGACACACATTCCTTTGGGAGTGAGTGTAATTTGGGGGATGTCTTTACTGGTGTTGGTTTGCCATGGAGTACAGAAGAGATGCATAACAAGAGAGTGAGAGAGAGAGTGAGAGAGTGAGAGAGAGTGAGAGTGAGAGAGAGTGAGAGAGAGAGGTGGGTTGGGGTGAAGGGTGGGGGTAGGTTTACTGTTTACAACAGTACAACAAGAAAATGCGCTTCCACACGAACACTGCAGCGGTTTCTGAAGGACTGAACTGATTTCCGTTATAAAAACAAAGCAGCGTGTTCACGGCTCCGTGCCGAGGTGCTCTGCCACGGCCATCAACGTGTTCAAGCGCTTGATTGACTGGTTACAAGCTCACCCACTCTGACAGGCAGCTAGCAATTACGCTCATCTCGTTCCCTTCAAGGACGAGCGCTGATCTGGGACTCCATGCCGTGGTAGTGACTGAGTGGGGTTGGGGGTGGGGGACGGGTGGGGGCGAGTAGGGGTCACAGGCAGACAGCTCAGGGTGGGACGAGATGAGTGGAAACAGATGGAGTTGCCCTGCACAGAAGCATTCCGTTGCTGTCATCCCGTGAAACGTGAAAGTGCGATCAATCCCATCTGAAGCAGCCTGCACGTGGTTCCTGTGCTCATTGGTAAATTGCTGCGGAACATCAATTGTCCTGTCGAAGGATGCAGGCGAGATGGATGACCCTTGACCTCTGGTAGGGTCAAGAGGTCACAGGGTGCATGCCTCACCTCCAGGCACTAAGGAATGAGCCCTCTGTATTTCCCTTCCTCCCGGTCACACTGTCAGTCCACATTACGCAATGCATCTAGATCCCGGCTAATTATTTTACAAGACTCCCCGGGGTTACCGTGACAACCAGATGGGTCACAGCCGGGGACCGCATGTAGCCACAGCACAAGGAGAGAGGGAGAGAGAGAGAGAGAGAGAGAGAGAGAGAGAGGTGGGGGATGAAAAGAAGATAGTGAGATGAGGGAAACCAATAGATTAAGAGAACAAGACTGAGGGATGAAAGACAGAGACAGTAGGAAATATGACAAAGAGAGAGAGACAAGACTGTCTCAATGTCAAACCTCTGACACGTCCCATTTTTCACTCAAATTGAAAAAAATAAGACTTCAGTGTTATGAACTGTCATCTTCCTCAAGACGAAACTTCTCTCTTTCTCTTTTTTTTATCCCTCTTTCTCTTTCCTGGTGATCAGTGGCTCAATGAAAAGTCACCTTGGCTCCTTCAAAGTATTTCCAGCAAACACTTTGTGTCTTTCTTAGCCACCAGCAGCCTGCTGCTTGCCGTAGACGGCTTCGGTACAGCCATATTGTTACTGGATGAGCTTTAGATAACGAGCCAGAAAAACACGAGCCTTCTCCTCACACTTATTCACATACCATCTGGGTTTGGCTATACATAAAAAAATGTGCTGATGAAAAATGTTGATGCTCTTGGGAAGCAAGGAGGCTATATTGATGGCATTGTTGTTGTTTACAAAACACGAATCATGAGCTATTTAAGCTGGAGGCAAACCTCAGGATTCAATCAATACCTGAAAAACAAACCCCCTAAAACACTAGGGCCTGTTACAGAAACTCCTTTCCTTGGTTTTTCCACTTTAGATGAATTAACATATGAAAGATATTAATATCTGGCCATTCGTGCTTCTGATGAGTTAACACACGAAAACGAATATTAACGCATTTTTATAATACATTAATTAACATATCAAAGGAAATCTTCAAACATACTCACAGCATGTGAATTAGCATATCAAAAACATTTAAGCATTCTTACACCTAATAAATTGACCAGAGTGTTTAAACACAAAAGCCATAACAACATAAAAATATCAAACAGCTGCGGGTCCCCAGAAAGGGCAGTGTGTGTGTATGTGTGTGTGAGTTCAAGAATCTGTCTTACCGATGTGTTCTGGCACTGGATACAGGAGCTGTTGAAGCGGACTGCTGGGATGCGCTGAACTTTGCCCTGGATGTTGAACACACACTCATAGTTCTTCTGACCCGACTGCGGCTGAGGCAGGTTCCTAGCCCGCAGCGTGATTGGCCGAACCAGGCCCGCCGGAACAAGGATGTCACCGCTGTGCAGGATCTGAGGGCAGCCCTGGAGACGACAGGGGCCAGAAAAAAGCAGAAAGGGAAAAGGTGATGAGGGGTTACCCTTGATGCACTCCGCATAATCTCTCCACCACCTTCCCCATCCACTACAGCATCAGCCACCATAGCTCGGCACCACCCCCCACCACCACCTTCCCTGCCCGTTATGGCCACCACACCTTGACTTACAGATTCTAGATTTTCATGCTTTCTACCTTAAGGAAATACTACAATGTACAGTCTACTGGACAGAGAACAATGACTGGTGTCTGCTGAAGAGGAACTGTGTCCAGTATTCACACAGTCTCTCCTCGTTTCTCTCTCTCTCACAGACACACACACACATATCCACACACACTCTCAAACATACAAGGCGCCCCGTTCACTGGAAGGGGGAGAGAGGTCGTTAGAGGAGCGATGTCTGTGAAAGGCAGCACACCAGAGGCGGTTAAAAAGCCCATCCAGCAGCCTCCACACCCGCGGCCCGGGTTCCCAGAGCTGCAGCACACCACCGAAGCGCTAAATGAAGATCTCCCTCAGTGTTGCACGGTAACGGGAGCTAGCGCAGAGCTACGGCGGGGCTAGCACAGACCTACAGCTAGGCTGAGAATGACATCCATCAAAACACCACTGTCAAGCAACGTCCACAAATATTAGCGCAGCTCAAAATGGGAGATGTTTTCCTATGAATGATGGATGGATGGAATGATGGAACTGAGATGACGAAAAGAACGGCAAAACCCACCACGCTCAAAAGTGCCACCGTGGGGGGAACAGACATGGAGCTGTCACCGTTGGCATGGAGCTGGCATGGAGCTAGCATGGAGTTAGCATGGAGCTAGCATGGAGCTAGCATCCTCTGCTGCTCTGCATTCATAAAGCTCTTTGATATCAGATTCCAAGCACTTACCTGCAAAGGCCACCATGTTTTCCGGCTTTGCTTTAAATGAATTTAAACAAGGAAAATTCACCTGGAATGAGTTCTTAAAGCCAACTCACCACTCCTCAGCAAATAAAGGAAATTCTATGGATATACGAATGCAAATATACAGATAACGACCTCAAAATATGAGCAGGTCTGTGTTCACAGGTAAGAAAATGACCTCTCACTCTGAACAAATGTGTGCGACTTACTGGCTCTGAACTGCAGCTGCTCGTACTGGCAGGTGGGGAAAAACTCCTTTGGGCCTTTTTAACCAGGCGCCACCAACCTCCACCGACCTCCACCCAAGGGAGGCCCTCTCCAGTACTGCTTATATGGGCCGTTGGGAAACCCAACACGCTGGCTGTCCCGGCCCCTCCACCCCCGGCCCCCCGAGCCCAGCTGTGCATTACAGCACATTTAGGCCGATCTGTTATCTATTTAACACTGAGCAATAATCACGGTGGCCGTGAGGGCGGTCGGCCAACGCAGGCGCCATAAATCAGAGGCCGCTGCCCACCTCCGCAGCCCCGCCCCCACCCCGAGGTGTTTTAACGATGACGCCACTCCTCCAAGTGGCGGCACCATCCATCTCCGTCCCGGAAACCGGTCTGACCCGCAGGTGGAGCTCGAGCAGCAAGATTTACTCCCCTCAGAGACAGAGGGGAGACACAGGTGGTGAAGGGCGAAAGGGGTGGGGGTGGGAGTGGGGACGGGTGTGGGGGTGTGATCAGACTGCAATACGACTCCGATTTATCAGCATAAATGAACGGCCTTTATTTCCGCATCGAGGGAAGATGGAAAAATACTGATTGTTAACCCCAGAGATGATGAACATCCCAACAGAGCTCCTTCAAAACAACACAGATTTTGTGCCATCAGCTCTTTTAAAACACAATCAGCCGGGGTGTTTTACTGATTAGTAAAAGACCATACTTTAATTAAGGAGGGAACAGCCAGATCCATCATTAGAGAGGAGCAGCATGTCTGACTGGCACGTTTCGGTTGCTGGGATCGGTCTTAGCCATTAACGTCTTACATATGGCACAGTGTAGCGTGTGTGTGATGGCGCTGCGCTCTGAGCTATCGTACGAGACGGCTGGAGTAGGCGAACAGGCGTCAGCGCAGGAGGAGACTGCGGAGAGCAACAGTGCGAGACAGAGAGGAGGAGAGGAAAATAGAGTGAAAGAAAAACGGACGAGAGATTATATAGGAGAAAACAAAAGAGAAGAAAAAGAGAAGTGTGCGTGTGTGTGTGTGTGTGTGAGAGAGTGAGTGAGTGAGAAAGGGAGAGAGAGAAGAGAAAGGGAGAATGTATTTGTACGACCCATTTTCATTGGACATGGTTACACTGTATTCGCTCAAGTGTTGCTGCATGAGGGGTTTTCTGGCCCATCCAGACCCTTTCAGAGCACTTTTACAAGAGGATGATTCAAGGAGAAGAGAAAAATGTGCGTAAAAATTAAAAACCACACAGCAGCCCAATAACAGATTGGAGTTATAGAAATTTAGCACAGGTGAGTCTGCTAATGCATCATAATGGACTTTTTATCAAGTTTCCCCTTTATAAAATAGGACACAGCTGCTCCATCTCATCTTTCCCAATGAAAAAGTTTGGCCAGATTAGATCATTAGTTCCATCCTGGTTTGTAATTTGCTAAATAAATCTTTTTTAAAGCCCTCTTGATAATTCATCTTTCCATAACTAATATATTAAAGCGGTTGTGCGCACACGCGCACACGCTCGCCCGCCCGAGCGCATGTGTGTGCGCGAGAGTGAGAGAGACAAAGAGGGAGAGAAGGGAACTGGAGTCTGTATGCACAGACAGAGAGTGTCTGTGGCATACGTGCGTTTTATCTGCTAGGGTCTGCCGCTACGCTCGAGGCATAATTAAACGGAGACTACAGAACAGCCGTTGTCTCTCTACATAAACGCTGCTGTTTGTCGTTGAATATAAACAGAGCTGCACAGGGTTCCCTCATCGTTAATCCCAGTCCAAGCGGCTGCCTGGCCACTGCATCCGTCTTCATTCGGACACGGTGGCCATGGCGATGGGGCGTGGCGTTCCGCAGCTGCTATCTCCCCTACTGCTGGCCGATCCACGGGAGGTAAGGCCGTGCTCCCTGGAGATGGTTTTAAGTGCCGCTCTCTTAATGTTAGCTTGCCTCGTTTTCATTAACGAGCTCCAATCGGCGGTTAATCATGAATTAAAGAACTGCAGGACAGAGTGTTTGTTGAATGCAATTTAAAAAGGTTGCAGATTGAGGGTAGGGCTTGTTACGATGTGAGGGAGATGAGAATAGGCTGGGCTACGTGACAATTACACAACGCTCAGTGTTAAACAGTGAGGGCGTGTTCTGTGCTCTGGTTGGTGGACTGACTGTACCCACTACGGTTTATACTTAACGTTTAAACTTGTGATGAACCGTTGGGGCAAACCATTATGTTGAGCTCTACGAAAGGAAGGAGAAAAGCTAACTTTCAGATGAAACAGAAAAGTTATTAAAACAAAGATATTCTAGATATCAAGATACTAAAACAAAAGCCAGTTGTGTGCCTTCAGATATACTAGCTGAAACCAAAATAGCTCCTTACACCCTATACAGTCCACTATACAGGACATAAGTCAGTGGCACTATTTAGCACATTAACCGAGTCCAGCAAGCAGCCATTTTGAATGTTCTTCCAGGGAGGGTGAGTAGCTGGGAAGCAGCAGTCCCGCTGGTTTGGAGGGTTCACTGGTAACCGGAGCCAGTACAGGGGACAGCTGTACTATCCCTCACTAGGCCCTTTCCCTAATACTGATTAGCACCCCATTAGGGGAGGCCTGCTGGCTAACTGCCTGTTGACAGTCCCTCCATTAACCTTATAGTGAACAGGCCAGTTATCACACAGCTAAGCACTTTTGTCTGTTGAAACATTAAAAGCTTGTGCAAGTGGGAGACGGGGAAAAAAAGTCATACTTCACACTGGGCAGAGAGGAACAGACACACACACACACACACACAGGCAAACAAACCCGGAATCCAATCTTTCACTACTGGCATACCACGGGAAAAAAAACGGACTACTGCTTACACAAATTCTCCAGCAGGCAATTGCTTGGTCACTCACTTCATTTCTCTCATTTTTCCATCTCTTCCTCCCCACTAATCCCATTTTCAGTCTCCATCTGCCATAATCCATGAAATATGCTCCCATCGCTCAGCAGGGAAAGAGAGAAAAAAAGACAGGCTCACCCAGCTCCGAACCATATGGGAACCGTTCCAATTAAAAATGTCACAGGATATGTTCGAGTCCCACTCTTTGGGGTTTAGTCGTTTGCAATGTTGCAGTTAAACAGACTCGAGCGTGAACCTGTTCTGGATAAAGGTTAGGACTGCTGCTAACACTTAGCCCTGAAAGCTATGGTACCTAACAAAGACTGCTAGCGGAGACTTCACCCGCTCTCATTAGCACAACGTTAACTGCCCCTTGATAGGTTTCATTTATTATTAACAATGTTAGCTTCTTTTTTTTTTAGGTAATTGCTGCCTTAGGTACACTTTAGAGGACGGTAGAAGTGTGTCAGTGATGTCTTGATTTGGTTCAGGTTATGTGGATCAGAGAACAGTGAGTTTGAATCGTGCAGTAAGAAAGAAGGCAGTAAGCCCCACCCACTGCACCTCTGCTGGTAGCTGATTGACTAGAAGATTTATATATATGGTTATGGTTTTATATTGGAAACACGCTTGTCCTTTTTCCAAATGGGATGAGAACCATTTATGAGCTACTGCTTATCCAGTCAATACTGTCCCCTAGAAACCAAGGCTACATGAATGCTGACTAATAAATGTCATCTTGGACATCACAGGCAGCGAAGAAGAGCCTGCAGTGAAATCCAGAGCAAAGTCGAGATGAGAGCTGTACAGAACTCAGCAAGTCACATATGTGAAGCACAGATGTGCAGAGGTTCAAGGATGAGACCCTATTATGTAGAAAGGATCCACTGGTAATTAGTTTACCCACTTGTTAAAAACTTTTTTTTATGCCTTTGCTTAAAGCTACAGCTTGTTCCACTTCTTAAAACGTTCTCTGAAAATCTTTTATCAGAGCCGATCTGGACACCGTTCCCATCCTTCCCTGTGCAGGCACAAAAACTGTTTGCTAATGTAAAAGCAAAGATAGCTCATCGCCACTGGCTGGCATGGGAGAGAGTGAGTGGGGCCAGAGAGAGAGAGAGTGAGAGTGCACGAGAGAGTGAGAAAGAGTGCACGAGAGAGTGAGAGAGCGAGAGAGAGAGCGAGGGAGAGAGGAAAGGCTTGGGGCCAATGGGCCAGCGGCTTGCAGAGGCGTGAAGCTCACTGGGGCTTTTCCATCAACCCTGAGGACAAAGCGAACGGCGCGGCAGAATGGCTGGCTGCTGACAGACACCTGCCGTGTCACTTCCTGTGCGGCCGGGGCGTCCGACTGCGGAGGAGCTCAGTCACTGGAGCACTTCCTGCTGAGCTAATGGCTCCGGTGTCACTCATCCCACAATTAATTACCTCTGGGCACCATGAGTTAATGAAAAAGCTGCCCCACTGAGACTGGGGGGGTGGAGGCTGGTTGAGAAGGGAGAGTGAGAAAGAGAAGGAGACATGTGACAGAAGTTAGGAAAGTAAGTGAAAGAGTGAAAAGAAGTGAGATATGGAAGAAAAAATGTGGGTTGAGATGAGGACAAGCAAGTCAGGACAGAGTGAGATGGGGAGAGAGAGAGAGAGAGAGAGTGCAGAGGTAGAAGAGAAGTAGAGGAGTGTTTGATCATTAGGGCTCTCTCTGGGAAAAGGACAGTGAGTGCATGTGTGTGTGTGTGTGTGTGTGTGAGTGAGTGTGTGAGTATGTATGCTCTTAACCATTAGTCTCAATGATCCTCTCCCTGCAGTGCTGCACTTTAAGGTTAAATATCTACTGGGTTAATTAAGCTGTGTGTAATGATGGTTGCTCTGGAAAGGCGGATGTTACAGTACTCCAGCAGCCCTGTCAGTCAAAGCAGACTGGCCAGGCGAACACCACCCTACTCCCGTCCACAGACTGCAGCCGTATGGAGGAATCGCAGTGTGGAACACCAGTAAAGTGAAGTCGAACGTTCACGAGCAGCACTGAGAGGTTCTGGGTAAATATTGTTGCTGAGCTCTGCTAGTGGGAGAGACGCTGTGAAACGAAACGTTTCCTGGAGAAGCAGCTGACGCTTTGATGGTGAATATCGGGAGGCCAGAGGTGATGGAGGAAAAACAATGTCAAACCATCCAGCAGAGATAAATCTGTAAACATCCCCCGAATCTGCCCCACGTCCATATTCCGCCGAGACTCACTCCTGTCATAAAGTTTTATATCTCAGGACAGGAATCTCCGTTCAGAAGAGAGACAGCGCTCATTCTGTCTTCACTCATGACTGCGTCTTGTTTAAAACGAAGACGTTTTAGAGGCCGTTTACGGCTCGGTGCACTCCAAAACCGGCCCGCTTCGATGTCTCACGGGCGTTTGGCGAGGAGAGCCATCCGTTCTCGTGCTCGCCGGAGTCGGTCCCTCAGGGATTTAGCACGGGCGCGCCCATGAGTGCTCGCGCACGGATACGGTCGGCAGGCGCACCAGCTCTGACTGCGCCATCCTCGGACAGCTGAGCTCCAGACGGGTTACAGGCAGAACATAAAGATTCGCGGTGGATCTAATTGGCCGTGTGAAGGTCAGGGAACGTTCGCCAGGAAAGGAGGAATTTCAGCGCACAGCCAAACGAGTGCGTCCATCAACAGACCGGCATATGTTTTAATCCACCCGGGAAGAGCTGGAGGTGGGCGGGTGGAGGGGGTTGGGGCAGCGGCCGAGTGTGAAGGCGCTCTGGCCATGAGTGTCTCTCACAGACCTCAAGCTCACATTCTCACCCCCTGCCTCCCTACTTCATGTCCTCTGTGCAAAGTAATAGAGAGAAACGACTGAGCAAGAGACAGCTAAAGGGTGGGGCTTAAAAGAGATAGAGAGGGCAAAGGGGTGTGGCTTAAAAGAGGGCGAGAGAGTGGGACAGAGAGGGAGACGAGAGAGAGGGGAGAAAGAAAGAGAGAGAGGGAGAGATAGAAAGGACAACTGGCTGTTTTTTTAGTAGATTAGTCTGGGGGTTGTTGGGCATGGAGCTAAGTGAACCAATCTTCACAGTCCTCTCTCTCTCTCACACACACATACACACACACACACACACAAACATGCATACACACACATGTCACATATATGCTTGCAAACACAAGCACACACATACATGCTTCTTGCTTAGGAGCCTGCAATGGTGATGGTCGTGGTGAGACGCCCCCTCCAGGTGTGAAGAAGAAGCACAAAATGAAGGCCCAGGTGGAGGAGAGAGGAAGGGTTCATATGCTTCCTACCCAGAGGAACAGGCTTTTCTGCCTGAGGCTTCGTCTCCATATGAGACATTTCATCTCTGCCAGCAGCCAGGGAATGGGATATAGTTCCCAAACTGAGGTTGGGGGAGAGGTAGACAGAGTGTGTGTGTGTGTCTGTGTGTGTGTGTGTGGTATAGGACCTCTTGGCTTCTCCACCATACTTCTCTCCATTATCAACACTGGATGATTCTCTACTTTTCACTGACTAACTCTGTTCGTGAGTGAGAGAAAGGGAGAGAGGTAAGGAGAGAGAGAGAGAGAGAGAGAGAGAGAGAGACAGATGATGGAAGGAGTAGGGAGAGATAAGACGAGTCAGGCCTACTCCTGGAGGTGTGCAGAGATACCCAGAGCAGGAGAGAGAGACACACACAGAGGGAGAAACAGATAGAGAGAGAGACACACACATACACACACAGACAGACACACATAGAGGGAGAGACAGAGAGAAACACACAAAGAGAGGTAATGACAGAGAGAGACACTCGCAGAGGGAGAGACACCGAGCGAGAGGGTGGTTTAAAGAGAGAGGTGTATCTCCATACTGCTGGCTGACTCTGATAAGGAATCTCTTTGATGTTCAGTTAAGTGTAAAATTAAAATATGCCAAACAGGCAAGAGGCACGAGGACCCCAACCCCCACATGACAGAAGACAAGCATGTCTTCTATTCTTTTTGTTCTCTCTGTCTCTGTCTCTCTCTGTGACTGGGTGCTGGGTCTCCCTATGTAGTAAGCAGGCTGTTAATGGTATGAGTTGCTCTGCCACTGTGCTTACATTAGCTTTCAATCATATGTCAAATTATTCTTCATCTTTCATCTGGCTATCATTATGCGTTATTATCTCCGTGGTCGTATTACAGATCCAATTAACCTCGTCTCTCTCCACAGCGCTTGCACAGTTAGCATATGCATAGTTAATAATTTCTCTAATTGAAATAGCATCGAATTATAGATGCGAAAACGCCCTGGCACAGCGCCCTCTAGCTGCCGGAGATATAACCAAAGGGAAGACAACAGCATGGATGCTATATAAATGAAAAGCAGAGAATTCGATTTAAAAAATGACTTCACTATTGACCAAAGAGGTCAGCTGTTGTAGTGGTGTGTGATCTGGTTTCTGTTAGGGAACAGTGGTGATGGTCATGTTGGACTGCAGGACTGAGGGCAAGCGGGACTGTAATGAATCAGCCATGATTGGGTCCGGCACTGCGTGGCAACGGCAGGTTGCTCTGGTCACCCCTGTCGCTGGGCGCAAAGAATGCGTGGCCTAAGGGCGACGAGAACAGACGCACCCTCCTCTTCCTCATTTTGACCCCTCAGCCAACAGCTCAGTGAAGTGTGTAATGGCATACACACACACACACACACTCACGGAGAGAACGAGGAAAGAAGAGGTAGTGAGTGTGTGCGTGTGTGTGTGCGTGTGTGTATGTGTGACAGAGAGAGAAAGAGAGAAGCTGACAGACAGACAAAGGGTCAGGGAGTTGGGTAAACAAAAAGATGTAAATCTGTTCTGAAGCCATGTTAGATCTGACCTGCCATCACGGTCTTGTTTTACCGCAACAGGATGTTGGCAAGAAACACGGCGCGGACGCAAACATCGAAACGTTTGAGCGCGTCTCAAAAAATGCGGCTCGCGGGAGAAGAAACATGAAGCAGCCAAGCAGGAGGGACAACCCTCACGGTGGAGTTCCACTCAACTTCATTTGAACCTTCTCAAAGAGACGCACCTAGCAAAACCTTCGCCGTGCTCTTCAACAACACCTCGCACGGTACTGTACAGCCGAGTCATTTCTCAGAACTGGGCTCTATGATTAAATGATCTGATGTGGAGTAAATCCGACTATGTTTTGAGAGGCTGTGTTAAGAGGCTGTCTGAGAAACACTGCTGCTTCAACAGCGAAGATCCTTCATGGAAAACTGGATATATTCCTTCTCTCCGGGTCCAAGAAACATACGGAACAATCACTCCCCTTACCAGTTAAAGGGTATCTCTGTGTCGAAAGGGAACGAGCGCCAGTGTCTGCTGAGTCTTAAGACACATAATGTAAAAAAGATTCAGATGTGGGTCAAACGATACCCCAAAACAAGCAAATTCTCCACAGAAGTTCCACAGAAAATACACGCTTCTTTGCAATGAAAACAGTTATTGTGTGAGTGTGCTCATGCACACGTGCAAGCGAGTGCACGCGCACACACACACACACACACACACACACACACACACACACACGTACAGTGAGAGCAGTTCAAAGGTCATTGGTCGAGTTGGTATGTCTAAGCTGAGGGCTGGGACGTACCAGTCACATGTACTGGTGGACAGAGACACAATTGAGACCAGTGTTCTAGTTTCTACCCAGCAAAGGTAGTGCCCTGCCCCCATTCATATGAATGGTCTTCTTCAGATCGTGTACTAGTGGAGAAAAAGCCATGCTGTCTAACGTCTGGGTGATATATATCATTCATTAATCAGTATCACAATGCTAGTAACTATGATATGATGTTGCAAGAGAACATCGAAATCCATTTCCACTGTGGCATTTGAGCACAGAGACCAAGCTCTCTGAGTTACAAGAAATTAGACGTTCAATAAGACTTTTAACAAAGGCACTGAAATGAACGTAGCTTATCTTAAGCCATGTGACAAAGAAATGATCAAATGATGCGTTTCAAAACAGTTCTTATTCAAACCCACAGTAAATGGACACATCGCCATGAAGTGTAGGAGCCAGTCTAAACATATTCTCACTTCAGCTTTGTTGTATGAGCCAGACTGAGTGATTGAGTCATTCGAGTGAATCAGTCAGTTTAAGGCTCGATATGGTCAGGTTCTGTGTGAATGAGTCACTCCAGTCATTGAGTCATTCCTGTGACCTCTCACCTCCACGCTGCTCACTCGACCCTCCTGGAAGGAGCATTCAGCCACATTGTTGGTGCAGATGTGACGATATTTACACCAGTTACAGGGGAAGGGACTGCTCACACACGATGAACACCTGCAGAGGAAGGGAGATGAAAAGATAAAAAGAGCATTAGAGAGAGAGAGAGAGAGAGAGAGAGAGAGAGAAAGTCAGTAGCTACTTAAGTGAACATATCTACATCTATTCAATGATAGTACCAAACGTCCATTTTAAATTACTGTCTTCATTTATCTTGGTCTGCCAACACTAAGGCTCACTGAACTGAATGCTGAGGGAGGAGAAGGGAGTGAAGAGGATTTGATGGTTCTCAGATTCAGGTCACCTAAAGGGCCCATAAAACCCAATGAATTTTATGCACACATAGCTGGAAGCTGTGCACGCAGGAGAGCCGACTAGAGCCAAGATGGCAGCACGTGTGGCCTAACAGGCCGAATTTAAAAAGGCGTCCTCAGGACAGCTAGAGTTCTCAGTGATTCCACTCCTCCTACTCCACGCCTGCAGTGAGCTGCCTTCACGGACATCAGATGTCCGGCACTGAGGGCTGGATAAAACAAGGAAAAGCTCTCCATGTGTTTGACAGTTACTTCCACAATTGCTTCTTCAGCACTACTGAACTGCAGTGGACTGACCTCCTTGAAGATGCCTTTGAATTATTTTTAATTACTGAGGTCCAAAAAAGGTGGATCTGACTCTGGCCCAAAGGATGGGTACTATTCTGAGCACACCGAGACTCACAGGGGTAAAGAGTTAACCACACCGGACTGATTAAACTCATGCTGGTCGCAGCCTCCATCGAGTTCCTACTAAATCAACAGCCAGGGTCACACACACAGCGTATAGAGGGTGGGGGGAATCTTCTCTGTGAGTGTGCAGAGCTGGGGAACAGTGGAAGCATGTGAGCCTACACACAGACGCTACACAGGGGACTAAACGCTCGGAGAATGCTCCAGGAGGACGCACTTGAAGACTGTATAGGCACTATGCACTTGGTGAATGGATGGGGAGAAGGGCTAGCAGCTAGGCGGCACTTGAACGCCATACAGGGAGTAAACAGTAGCAGTGTGTACTTGGAGCTCATATGGGGAGTGTATACTTAGACCCATACTAATCATATCCTTCCCTCCAGAGATGTGAAATCCCCCTCAGAGGGCACTCAGCAGTCGGAGCACATCCCACCCCGAGCAGCAATGCTCAGAATAATCTCTCTGCCGTTCCTCCATTCTCCACCTCTCCACTCACTTTCTCTCTCTCTCTCTCTCTCTCTTCCCACCTCCTGTCCCTCCTCTCTTCTGATCATAAACAAACAGCTCCTTTTGCTTTTAGAAATGTTTGATATGTGTGCAGTAGCACATCGCCGCAGTCACCAATCACGCGCAAGAAACGCGGCGTCTCTGGCAGAAGGATCACTCAGGTGTGAAATGCGACCTGGGAAACGCGGCAGGCTTTTCAAGCAGTCCCCCCGTGTCCTGGTACGAATGTGTCACTGACCGGGCCATACCATACACCACCTCTGGGGAGGGGATGCCACTGACAGGACCATACCATACACCCACTTTGAGAAGGGGGACTGTGTCTTTAAAAGGAAACGGTAAGTACTGTCACTGGATGCATGCGCCCTGGCTAAAACCTGCTGAGTCAGGGAACTGAAACCTCATCAATTTGCTCCATTTAAATTTGAGCGGCAGAGAGGGAAGACAGAGCCCAGCGCACGAAACGAAGAAACGCCACGTGGGAAATGACACTGCTGGGTTTTGGACATGGGATAAGCTGTGGGTTTATATGCCTGTGTGTGCTCACAAAGTACACAGGGTTATGAAAATATAAGAAGCCATAGGCCAGTGTGTCCTAAACAGCTCAGAGTGCTGCATCAGCACACAGGCAGCGCCGTGAGCCAATATCAACCTCCATCACTTCCCATGCTTATTCATTAAGATATTACATTTTTAAAATCCGATTCTAGCTCAGCATTTTCACTCAGTAGAGCTTAATGCATATGAGTCCTGGCCTGGAGCCAGGCTGGTTCAACATTCCCACTCTTATCTAATACAGGGCATCACCACCTAGTTCCCCGCCGGTGCAAAACCCCAGTGAAGAATCACCGCGTACGGCTGTCGGACAGGCAGCAGGTCATCGGAAGCCTTTCAAACGTAAACACGTCCGTCTCTTGGTGACCTGCGGCAGGGCAACGCCAGCCAACACCGAAGGACGAGGGTTTCCACGGCTACGGGTGCGAGGGCAACCGAATCAAGGCTGAGCATGGGTTCACCAAAGGACACGGCGGTTAATGAACACACACCCTGAGCCAGAGCTGAGGAAGAGTCAACAACTCTCAGATCGCTCCTCACAAACAGATGCTTGGGTGGATGAAAGGGAGAAATATATTTTTTTTGCTTCTTTCTTTTTTTGGAAAGTTTATGTAAGAGATTTCATAACGATGCTCTCCTTAAATGCACCATGGTTTCTGATTGGAAACGCTTTAAATAGCAAAGATACTTTATGCAATAATCCCATCAACCGTCCTGCCTGTGCCCATGACTCTTCTCTCTCAAAGTGCTAACAGCAAAGTGGGTGAGGAATTGTGGGAAATAAAAATGGAGGCAGGGGTCTGTGTGGGGGCCGGAGGGGTGGAGATTTCTGGCTGAATGATCTAGCAGGGGTTTCTTTGGGGGGGCCGAGGGGTGGAGTTTAGGGCTGAATGATCCAGTGTGGGTTTGGGTGGGGGCCAGAAGGGTGGAGTTTGGGGCTAAATGATCCAGCAGGCGTTTGTGGGAACCATAAACCTGGCTCAGGCTCCGCACTGGCAAAGGTAGGAAGGCCTCGCTCTGGATGGGGGTTGCTATGGCAACTGGCGAGCCCAGCTCGACAGATCTGCGTGATCCTGCTTCCACATGCGCACACACATGTGCAGGAGAACTGACTGATTGTTGTGTAGCTCCACGGTGTGTGTGTGTGTATGTGAGAGTGTGTGTATGCATGCATCAGTAAGATTTGCGTGTGTGTGTGTGTTTATGTGTGTATTCTGTCAGAAGACAAGGCAATTTCATATTCTGAAATACAGCCTGCATATATTTAGCCAGAAGCAAATTGTTTTTTTTTTTATCATGCGACAGCATTCAAAATTTCTTCAGCATTTTTCTCTCTTCTTCCTTTCATTTTCCCTCTTTTCATAAACTAATTCACATTTCCCCCTCTGTTCTGATGCTAATCACAATCGGAGCAGTTGAAATTGGTTCAGAAAAACAAAAGCCCTGCTCCCACTGCGTGATTACGCTCGCTTGCTGTGTTAAGTGATGTATTGGGAGCTCCTGAATGGTGAAACAGCGTGCTGACAGAAGCTTGAACTGATCGGGGACTTTCCAGACTTGGAGAGCAGCAGCTGTTTGTCCACTCGCTGCACTGCTTCACAGGGTGTCCACAGAGTCCTCTGTTCAAAGCCCAGGTAGGTCTAGCCCCATCTCAGAAACCCTGAAAGCATCCTGAGATCCCACCTGATTTCACCCTGAGCTTTACTGTAGCCAGTCTGGCTCGTCACACCGCAGGCAATAGAACAACCCTCAATCTATTTCAATCCTGGCTTATTATTTAATCATTAATATTAAAACACATGCAACCGCTATGAATTATTAAGTAGCTACACTGAAACTAAAATGAAAACTAAATGTGGAGTTACTGCTGGTTCCTTTGAATATTAAGGGTCAAATCTCCTCTCCTAACCTCACCTGGTGCTTGAGAAGAGACACATATACCACACAAACATCACTGAACTGACTCGGGCTGCCCAGTTGTCTTGAGACACCATGGGCACCTTTGCTTGTGATCCTATCCTCTCTGGTCCCATCCTCTCCAGGGGGCGGGCCCTCCCCTGGCTCTGCCCCTGCCTCCTCAGCTCACCAATCACAACGCAGCTTTCGAAACCAACCAGCTCAGGCGTTGATACTAGTCCTAGCAGCGTGAGACTGGCGCGAACTCCAATTACCCAGCCTCCGCTCACACCTCTGAGCCAAATAGCCTCATTTAATGACAGTGTGCAGCAAGGGAGGACTCTGGACAGTGTGAGTGACTCCATGGAGTGTTAGCGGTGAGCCTGGCTTTCTCACGCAGGTTTGTGATTACTATCAGGCTGCCATCTACCACAACCTGGGTCTTTTTGATACACGCTGCCCTACAGAGCAGGGACTCAATCTCCTGTGAGGACACCCTTTTCCGATGTCTTAAAGCACGAGGCTAAGGATCCTGTATTTTCAGCTGAATCAAGTACAAATAATAAAGCATCACATTGTTGTCTGTCAATGGAGTGGATGTCAGTGCTGTCAGCAGTAAAATGGGCTTCTTTCGTTCTGAGAGAATGGTTGGGTTGTCAGGATGTGTTGCCATGTGTTTTAGCAAAGCCGCACGTGATCTCATTATGACGGACAGTCTGGCTGTTTAGTTAGAAAGCTGATGCTTCTTGGAAAAAAAGTGTTGTATGAAGAAATGACACTATAAAGAATGACATACATAAAACATTTTTACACAGAGGAATGAGTAAAATGTGGAACAGATAGAACAGAACTCACGATAGTACCAAAGCAAAGATGTGGCTAAAGTAGCCTTAAACCATACCCAAATAAAACCATACTCAAGTAACACCACAGTGAAATAAAACCATACTCAAGTAACAACACAGTCAAGTAAAACCATACTCAGGTAACACTATGCCCAAATAAAACCATACTCAAGTAACACCACAGTTAAATGAATCCATACTCAAGTAACATCAGAGTCTATTATAAAATCATACTCGCATAACGCCATACTCAATTTTTTTTTTGTCAAATAGCCACTCCAGTAGCATATGATTTACCTACAGAACTGCAATGTGATTTTTCAGAATAAACTGCATCTAACATCATAAGAACTAAACGACAAATCCAAATCCTTAAAATCCATTTTCTTAAGTACATGTACTGAGCAACATTAGACATTAACTATCAAGCTCTGTAAGAGGAAACCCTGACATTCCAGTTCTCCATTCTGCAAATCAATTCCTTTAGCATTTTTATGGATTCAAGCTAAGTACAAAACATATTAACATTCAGCTGCCTTTCATTGTTTCAGTTTTTACGCAAACTGAAAAGTGATTCTCCTATGTATGTGCTTTAGGTGTTTTAGAAACCCTGAGAACAAAACAAAAATAAAAATCCACTCAGGTTTATAGTATAGAGCAATTAGACAAGTAACCTGAAGTTTCTTTCTGCTCTTCTCCTGAAAAGCTGAGGTTTCACAGAGTGTTAGTCTGATCCTACTGCTATCTGAGAATATGCAGAGGAAAGTAACCCAGACGGGGCCAGCCAGAGGCCCCGGGGCCTGGGGGTCCTGGGCCAGGCCGCTGCCTCGCTGGTCGCAGCCAACACAGAATAACCAGACTCACGATTGCAGGACGCTGCAGTTGTAGAAGACGAAATCTGTGGTGATGAACTTCAGCCCGGTCTCCTTTGACTTCAGCGCCAGCCTGACCACTCGTTTATCCCCTGAGTGATGGATAGAGGTGGATTCAAAGAAAAACAGAAGAATGAGATAGTAACAGTGATCAATTAGCACAGGAAACCAAGACTTCATACCAAGCAATTATCCTCCTACCTGAACATACATTCACTTAACTTTGTATCTTTAATTGGTTTAATCGCGAACCAATTTATCCACTTCATCCATCTGGTAGTGAAAGGCACTTACATTTTCAAACTCGATGGCCCTTTGCTTCCATTAATGGCAAAATTTCGGAGCGTCCAATTATACTTGTGTGCTGCATTTCACCATAATGGCCATAATATTTCCATTTGGACATGCCATCACTGTCAGTAATGGAAATATCAGGCTAGAGTCCAAATGTAAAGGTTACTGCTCATACATCTGTGTTCTTAGGATAAAATAGTCAGAATAAAAATAATCAAAAAGAGAAATACAGACATGAATGGCTGTTTAGAGATTATTATGATGTTCATCTCTGGCCTTCAACATTTCATCTAACAGAGCCCTGAAAGTTTTCTGAAAAAATGTTCTTTAATTATGTTTTTGTGAAGGCTGTTTACATGTAAACAGTAGAATGTAGTGTTAACAGTTTAACTGAACCCAGGCAGGGTGTGCTTAGAGATAGTGGTGTTTATTAGTGTACAGTAGATGCGCTCGAGACTGTGTTCATGAAGGCACAGAGGAAACGCTCGAGACTGTGTTCATGAAGGCACAGAGGAAGTGCTCGAGACTGTGTTCATGAAGGCACAGAGGAAACGCTCGAGACTGTGTTCATGAAGGCACAGAGGAAGCGCTCGAGACTGTGTTCATGAAGGCACAGAGGAAGCGCTCGAGACTGTGTTCATGAAGGCACAGAGGAAGTGCGCGAGACTGTGTTCATGAAGGCACAGAGGAAGTGCTCGAGACTGTGTTCATGAAGGCACAGAGGAAGTGCTTGAGACTGTGTTCATGAAGGCACAGAGGAAGCGCTCGAGACTGTGCTGCACCTCTAGCCTCATCAAAAGCTCCAAATACAGACACTGAGGAAATGTCACCATAAAACACAGCAGCATTTAACCACCACCACTGCTCTTTAATTACAGAACTCTGGAAATGTACTTGTGTAGTCTAGCCTACACATGGTAGGTATTTGGTGAGTATTTTACATGTGTGAGTCTTTGTGTGTGTGTGTATGTGTGTGTGTGTGTGTGTGTGTGTGTGTGTGCGTGTTCACGTGTCTTACCGTAGCCGTGTGTGAGGGTAGGCAGGTCACGCAGGGAAGGGGACATACACAGAATCTGCCCCTTGGGCAGCACCTCTCCAGGGCTCTCACTCAGCTCCTCAAACACACACGTCACTCCTGCCGAGAGGGTGGGTACGTTCTCCACCTTCACACTCAACTGGAGTGCACGTACACGCACACACACGTGCACAAACACAAGCACACCCGCATGCACACACACACACACACACACACACACACACACACACACACACAAACTCGTATGAGAGTCAATAGTGAAAACTCCATTTGATTCCATAAGTAAACACTACAGAATCACATTCTATCATAACATCTCTATTCAGCTTATGTAACAGTGTTCCTACACAGCCTCAGTTAATAGTTTAATTTGAACAGGCATTACATAAGATTAGATTAATATCTATGCAGCCATGCACTGGATCTAAGTGTGTACACAGACACAGTCGCTATTATTCACAGGGCAAAAAGGTTTGAGCCTACAGACTGACTCATTTTGCAAAGGTTTCATTTTCCATTAATAAAACAAGAGTTTTTTGTTTTTTTCCTTTTCCGAGGGTAAGGCACGGACCGGGTCACATAACTCCTTTACTGCATGAAGCCTAATCACCTGAGTCGAGGCAGCGGTCACAGACATGTTGCCAGGGGTGACGGTGATGTCAACGCACTGTTTCAGGTCCGTGCTGAAGTGCTGGGGTTCCTCCCATTTCTGACAAGCTTCCTTCCTGGAACACCTAAGCACAACATTCAGAAAAGCACAGAGATTAGGATCCACACACACAGCCTGCAATCAGACAAGAGCACCTGTATCCACAACAGCACAAGCCTGGTCATTAGGTGCTCCACTCGTACAGCAGGTTAAAGGCCTCTGTCTATATATATCTTAGCTCTTCATTCCTCTTCCTGAGTGCTGGAAACTCTTTGGGCGGATCTGAAGCTTTTCTCCCTGAGCTTCAGGTTCGCCTCATTTGGAAAGGTCGCCCTGTGTGCACGCTTTGCAGCTCCTGCTCTTAGGTTCCGCTAGCTCAGCGTCGGTCACCAAAAAAAACCAAACAAAAAAACCCCCATAAACAAACATGTGGCACACGAGGCGCTCAGATCGATACGTCCCGCCATGTCCCGCGTGGTCGAGGGTGGGCGAGACGCTGAGCAGGCACCTCCTCCACCGTTTGTTTTTCTTGCTGACGTCTGCCTGAGCGAGTGGCCTAAGAGCAGATGTGAAGACCAGCAGCCGGATATTAAAACATTCATAACACTGGCACATCCCGCAGACGTGTTAACTGGAGTTAAAAGTTGCACATTTGTGCTAGGCAGATGAACTGAGGAGTGTGTATGTGTGTGTATGTGTTTGTGTGTGTGTGTGTGTGTGTTGGAAAGGGGGTTACTGATGGCTAATTCTTGCAAATGGACCCAAATCTCTTGTTCTCTCTGCATGTGCTTAGAGATGCCACAGACCTCGGGCCAATCTGACTATCTGTATTCACAACATATGCAAACTAAAACCATCGGGCACCCTGTTGCATTCTGGACTCAGTTACCCTCTCTATGTGTGGTCGATTTGTTGGAAAATCGGATTACCAAGCAATTTGTCAACTGGTTCTCAACTTGAAATCACCATGAAAGCATTTTGATGAGTTTGAGACTCAATTCAAACTCATGTTTTTAATGTAACAGCAAGAAATAAAGGTTACCCTGAGGAAGCAGGTGATGCAGGACGGCACCAGGCTGGATGCGTCGCCGTGGTTTCAGCCGGCAGGGCGCACAGCCACTGCGCCAGACCCTGTATTTTTAATCTGATTCCTACTGCAGGAAGAGCCGGTCTCTGCAGTTTTGGCTGATTAAAATTCAGCTGTTGCTCAAGTATCGGTATCAGTCACGAATCAGTATAGGAATATTCTGGGCCAGTAGCAACTAGCAACTGCCAATATTTTACACTTGTTATGTGTAAGAACAAATGGGGACAATATAAATATGGATGGTCAAATCAAACTGGTTCATCGGTTTTGCTATGAAAACATAATGTGTTCCCTGTCATTTGCTAGTGGCACCAATGGCATTCTGGCCAAAGCTAGAAGTGTGTCCACTCATCCAAAACATGAGCTAATTAATGCACCACCATATCAGTCCAAATGATCAGTGGTGATATCAAAGAGATTTTGGGAAAGAACCGGCCCATACGGACAGAGAGCTGATCGGCCGGTCCACATGTGTGCAGAGAGAACAGGGAAAAGGGTGCATGACGATGTCATTAAGCAGAGACTTCCTTTACGTGAAGCTCTCTTTGATGGAGATGCTGTAGGTTGGGAAGGAATCAAACACCTCTTCTTTTTAATCCAGTGTCCTGCAAGATGGCAGAGAAAACGAACCCAAAACAAAACATCCATGCTAAGAGTTCACTTAAGTATGAGATCCATGTCTAATCCTGTTATTTCAGGAGAAGCTATGATGTTTTATTTTTGTGTGTGTGTGTGTGTGTGTGTGTGTGTTTTCCTGCGGTGCTGCCTTCTCCTGCAGAACATAAAAGTGTTGATGACTCCGTGACTACTCTTTTTCAATCACGACGCGCAGTGCATTAATGATTTGTTTGCTTCTAATTACATCCATATGTCTAAAGAACGAATGGGAGTGTGTTTAATTAAGGAAGCCAGCAGTCAGGATGCCTCTGTATGTTCACCCACACTCAAGGACCCCCCCCCCCCCCCACCCCCACCCACCCCCCACCCGG
>JAOXYF010000022.1:7732202-7745963 GCA_028565775.1 Sternarchorhynchus goeldii
CACAAAGCACCTGCAGTCATTCAGTCACACATCTCATCACAATGCACCTGCAGTCATTCCAACACACACACACACACACACCCCTCCCTGTGTTCGTGAAATGAGATTTGTCCAATTACACTCCACTCCTCTTCCTGGCGAACTAGCACTAATGTGATTTATGATAAGTTGCTGTTCTCCTAGGGTGGGGTGGTCGTCTCCAGCAGCTAATACAGAAAGACAGTGGAGAACGACATTAAGAGCAGCAGGGTTACCCTACAGCTGTGGACGTCTCTAACATCTCATTCCCATCTCTAATCTCCCATTCCCATCTCCAACATCCCTGCAATGTCCGACAAGGTGAGCGTAGCTCCCAGCCATCTCCAGACCCGCCCTAGCAGAGTTAGTGTCCAGCAGAACTCTGTTTCCTAGTAACAAAACTGGAATTCTGGGCAAAGCTTGTGCCCATCCAACCAAAACACAAGGTAATAAATTCATCATTATATTAGCCAGAAATATCACAGCATTATATCGAACAGACACTTCATTTTAGCAGTCAATTCTGATACTTCACTGATAATATTGTGAAGCCCTTAAATAAAGATCCCTTTAAAATTTCTAATGAAAGATGAAAAGGAAGGGATTTAATACTTCTGTAGTTTCCCCAAGGCCTGTTCATCTCTGGTAGGTGACATTAAGAAAAACCACCACAGACTACCACTGGACAATGATCCCACATACACCAGTGAGAGTGAAGGTCCAACCCTAACCTTAAATGGCTTGCTCCACAACTCAAATGCCCTCAAACTCTTAGAATAGCTGGATCAGGTGTCTTAGAATAGGTGTGACACTAAACTTGGCAGGTGGTTAACTATTAGTAAATGGCAGGTAAAGCAGTATTCACCAAAACCTATGGAGCCTCCTGTTATAAGTGTTCTGGAGGCACCTGTGCCAGATGTAAGCACTGGTGGAGAGATGGGCATGTTGCAGTCACCTTCACAGTAAGGCCTGGATCTCTGCTCTGTCCGTTCACCCCACTGGACCTGAGCCAGAGAAGGACCAGATGTGGTCTGAGTCATCTGACTCGCACGCTGCTGTGTCTCCGCCCCAATCCACCTTTTGACCCTCACCCAAATTCTATTACCCCCCCTAATTCGGCACGGTCCACATGAGATCAGCGCATGGCTGTGTCTCGCTGGTCCAGTTCCTGGTTCATAGCAGCGCTCCACTTCCTTCTGTCGCTGGGTCACCTCAAACCCTCGAGCAAGGGATGAATCGGAGCAGGAGGAAAGGGGAAAAAAAATCACCAAAACCTTCAAAGGTTCTGAACAGTTTCTTCTTTTGAAAAGGTCCCTGGAGATGAACCGGACTGAGAGGGAGAAAGCAGAAGCAGAGATCGATGGAGTGCATTCATTGATAAGCGCTAAGGCGGAGAGTCTCGCGGGGGTCTGGGTCACTGGTCTGTTCGACTCAGGTTTGTTAGTAAGGCGTGGAGGCGGAGCTGTACTGACGGCGGAGAGCATCGACGGGCCACTGCGTCCTCGCACTCGAACCACAGAACTCTCCTTTTGTCTGCGTCTGTCTGTCATCTGAGATCAAAAGGGTGACCAGTCAAAAGTCAAAGGTATCCACGAGCTGAAAATTTAGGTTTTTAACAGCCAATTCACAGTAGGAAATCAACTTGAGAATGGGCCAACAGCAAGGACATCACTTTCATTTTCAGTGCTCATTGCAATGAGCTGTCAAATGAATTTACTAAATTTAAAAATCAAATATCATATTCATCCATTTACAACCAAAATCCAAAACAAAGCCCACACTGTAGTTACCAGCACCATAAACAATATAAACACCAAACAAACAAACAGCCCATCACTGCAGCCACCAGCACATTTACCAATATCAGCACCATCAGTCCCAGACACAGAATCATCCTGCAGAGTGTACACAAGGCTACGCGCGCGCATGTGTGTGTGTGTGTGTGTGTGTGTGTGTGTGTGTGGGTTAAATGTAGTCATCAGGAGGCTGAGCTGCTAATAGAACATTAATGAAGACAGGGAGAAACTCTAGAGACCCGATAACCTCGTCTGCGGAGACCTGTGTGTCATACTGTGCCACACACTCATACACACACACACACACACACACACACACAGCAACACCACTAAACCCACCAAATGGGACCGCTTTGAATCGCACTGCAAATCCATCTTCCAGTTTCCCCTCGTTGCCATGGACACAGACCATTTCCCAGGGTGCACTTTGCTTCCCCCCTTCTCCTCCCTCTAGCCCCACCTTCCAGCTCTCCTCTCTCCTGCCTCTCCGTGTCTTTACCCGAGCTCAGCTAACTCACTGGCTGGAGTGTAAAGAGCCCTCAGGGAACCGAGCACAAAGCAAAGACAGCAAGAGCAGAGAGAGAGATACAGGTCAGACCTCCCACCCAAAATCACACACACACACACACACACACCCAACCCCCAAATCTGCGTTTGGCAAGGATGGTTTGTGAAGAGCCATCTCTCATAGCAACGGCACATGCAGTGATGTCCCTCAGAGAGGCTGGAGTCATAGGCAAACACAGGCATGCAGGAGGAAGCACGAGGCTTCACCACACACTCCTCCACACACTTCCACACACTCCTCCACACACTTCCACACACTTCCACATGAGGGCCTGCCAAGCCTTGAATTTGCTGTGCCTTGTCAGCTGTATTTCACCAGCTTTGCTACAAGCCACTCAGATCATGTCTAATGTGAAGAGAGGGTTGGGAGAAAACACACTTTAACACATTATTCATAATAATAAGCTAAAAACAACTAGCAAACAGACTTTTAAATCTGGAGAAGATGGGAGGCAGAGAACGGCTTTGTGACCAGTAAGTTTTGTGAGCATTTTTATTTTCACTCATAAGCATTTGTCAAAGCTGTCCTCAACGCAAAAGGAAATATTTTGTGCAACTGTCTTTGACACTCTGTGAATGTCTGTCTGTCTGTCTGTCTCTCTCTCTCTCTCTCTCTCTCTCTCTCTGTCTCTCATTCTCTCTCTCTCTCTCGCTCTCTCTCTCTCTCTCTCTCTCTCTGTCTCTCTCTCTCTCCCATCCCCCGCCGCCAGACTGCTCCCAGCTTGTGACCTGCCTGTTCCACAGATGAATACACTGTCACACTTCTCCATTTTACTCACTCGTTCATTCGTTCGTTTTTTTTTTTTTCATTCACGCGTCTGTCATGTGAGCATGAATAAAAAAAGACCAGCAAGGCAACGTGTGCAGCAACGTTGAGGAGGTCAGATCTCTCTCTCTCTCTCTCTCTCTCTCTCTTTCTCTCTTTCTCTCTCTCTCTCTCTCTCTCTCTCTCTCTCACTCTCTCTCTCTCTCTGTCTGGCTATTCCTGATGCTGAGCTTCTCATAACTCTAACAGCTATGGAAAACTAAACAATGCTGGTGAGGAGGGAAGTAGCCATTAAATCTCTCTCTCTCTCTCTCTCTTTCTCTGCTTGATGTCCCACTAATTGTGCTATGCACGGGCTGTCACAAGGTCATGTAAAGTCTGGGGATATGGCATTAATATGCAAACAAATGTCATTTTCCAACGGGTGCAGCAAAGGCTCGCACTAATTATTCCATCAATCCCAGATTTGCATCTTAATTAAAGATTGTTATCTTGGTGGATGTATGGGCTTGGGGTGAGAGGCATAAAGCAGAAGGAGAAGAAGGTAAAAGTTTTTGCGGGACGATCTTAGAGCGGGTCCTGAACAGGGACTGGTGGCGCAGGACAAAACCTCTGCTTGCTAGTCACCTCTGGATAACAGAGACCTGCTTGAACTATAGAGCCATAACTGCTGGGTGCAGCTCTGCTCAGTGTAAAAGAGAGAAAACACACACACACACACACGCAAGGCTTGCATGGTGGGCACACTTCAAGACATCCGACAGATTTCACGCACCAAAGAAAAAGAGAAATCAATGTTTTTCACTCCTTAGAAAGTGCATCTGTGCCCCGAGACCTCGCTGGTTTGGGAACATACTCATACTAACACACACACACACACACACACACACACACACACGCCTCCCCCATCTCTCCAGCTCTCGCTCCATAAATTAGGGCACATGTTGCATCCTCCTCCACCCACGGATGGATTACACTCTGCTGCTGACAGCGTTCCTGCCAAGGTTGGGTTGCTCCGCCAGGGTCCTGCGCAGGGCGCTAAAGAGCTGGCCGTAAACCGCCCCCCCCAATACCCCAGAGCCCCCGCCGGCCAAACACATGCAAAAGTGCAAAATAACATGTGTGGGGGTGCTGACACCTGTCACTTCCTGTATTAGGTCAGGTGACATGACTACCACCAATATAGCATTCTGATTGGCTGGCAAGGGTCCAAAGGTCCATGAGGAATCATGAAAAGTGGATTCGGTGGTGTGATTGTGTTGGGGGGTTGGTTCAATGCGCTGGACATCCCTGGAGAGGCCCGTGCACACACTACATTACAGCTGTAACCAACACACACCGTCCCCAAGACATGACACAACACACCTGCTCCCACTACACTGAGCACATTGTACTCATGTTCAGGAGTGAAAACCTTTAGGTGTTATGACTAACAACCTAGAATTAGGTTAGTCATGACCTGGACTGTTTTTTTTTTAATTACATTTCTTTTGTACTTTAAAGTCTGTGGTGGGAAAAGGCGAACTTACTTGTTGTGGAGGACACACCAGCCACAGTGTGGATCTCCAGAGCCCAGGCAGGTCCTGCAGGTGCTGTACTGAGAACATCTTTCCACGGGGAGACGGCTTACCTGCAGAGCACAGCAGAGGATGAAGTACACCACATCAGTGCACATTTTTTTCCTTTACAAGAACAATGCTACAAATACAACCGGCTCAGTCTGCCCAGGTTCAGTGATGATTATAAAGGGTTTCCTTCCTGTGCATGTATCATACATTGCATGGCTGCTCTGTACCAGTGTGTTCCAGTGTGTTCCAGTGTGTTCCAGTGTGTACAGTAGCAGAAGCCCAAAGGACTACTGTGTTGGCTGAAAGACTGCGTGCCCCCCACCCCCACCCCCACCATCCTCCTCTGAATTTCCTAACACAGACTCCATATTGGCATATACCGGGTCGGTGTTTAACAGATCCTTTTCCAGAGCTGGTTTTATTTCTGCACATGTGCCCTCAGGGAGGTGATCACATCATGTGAAGCACTTTTGAAGCTCCCCTTCAGTCTTCTCCCTTCAGCAGAACAGTCCAGCCAGAAACGGTGATTCAAGCCTGTTTTTAGTGGGAGCAGCACCCTATCGCCGTGGGCGACTGAAAGACTCCGTTGTCTGGGACTCCGTTGCCCACCACACCAATACATCTGTTCACCCAGGTCCCCAGATCATTTCCTTCTGAACACTGCAAAAGCACTTTACACACACACATACACACACACACACACTCCAGAGTTCAGCACTGACTCTGTCCACCTGAAAAGCTACCACACCCCAGCATGACGAAGAAGACATGGAAAAGTGTGCTAGCCTCAAACCAGCTGCAGTTAGCACCATTCTGATAGGGGGGAAAAACTGCTGCAACTTTGAATATGAAAATGAATGTGGGCACCTGGCCAAACGCCCATCTGAATGTAAGCTTATATAAGGAGAGTGGGAGGCACAGCACAGAACATGCACACTTAATCGCTAGAAAGGGGGGATTATAAGAGACGATGTGCGCTATCTACAATTTTAGAACATTTTTTTTTTTTGAAAGAAGCTGTCACTGATGGTGTTTGTGAACTATAAGTTACCTGGGGTTTGTGCATGTACGTATGCATGCTTGCATATGTTTGAACAAGACTGTTTTGATCAGTGGTGGTATATGTTGGCAGCAGGCTGGCTAAACGCTCGCTGGATCTGCGCTGGTGTAACGTCATTTGTCCACGTGTAGAACCACTGAAATGCACCTGGGCTTGCACGTTTATTTCAGATGTCTCACGCACGCCCGCAAACTTGCCGACGGCACCTTCGCAAACGGCCATGTTACATGTGCAGGAAGGGGAGGAGACATCAGCGTGTGTGGGAGGAGCCTTCAGGAGAGGCCAATCACAAATCAGTCCTCCAGCGGATTCAAATCTCCATTTTCATCTTAACCAAATTTTCAACAGCCAACCAGGCATCTAGCTAATACTAGAATAAGGTTATTGAAATAAGTGTGTGTGTGGTGGGTATAGCATCAGCGTGGAACATCCCTGAAGAGGGACGAGGGAGAATAACGTGTTTTTCTAAGGGGGTTTTAGCACCACGGCACTGAAAGTGCTCCTTCTCTCCTTTGATCAGGGCCAAGATTAGATGCAGCAGAGAGAAAATCCAGAGCAGGGAATAAACAACCCCACCCAAAAGGGGCCCTTCCTTTCAAGTGGAGAGCATCTGATTGCTCCATGTGAGTGAGTGAGCCTGTGTGGGTGTGTGTGAGAAAAAGAGACAGAGAGAGATAGAGAAAAAAGAGAGAGAGAGAGAGATTCAAGATGTGTGCGCACGTGTGTGTGTGTGTGTGAGAGCATGTACATAAGTGTGAGCGTGTGAGTATGTGCATATACACAAGTGTGAGTGTGTCACTGAGGGTGGGCGAGGTGTAGTGTGTTTGTGCTCTGTGTTAATTTATTCTGTCATGCAGCATCACATAAATACACTGTTTTATAATCCACTGCCTCCAGTACAAGTCTCTCGTGCTTTCCTACACACACACACACACACACACACACACACACACACACACACACACACACACACACACACACACACATCTGAACATAAGGATCTAGAGGGTCAAGTTCCCTTGGCTGCTATAAGAATACAACACGCAGCTCAGGGTGGAGAGACTGGAGCGAGGCCTGGCTCTGCTGGGGGGTGGAGGAGGGTACGGATGTGCTGTGAGTGCTGCTCGTTTCCCTGAGATTGTAAACTGCAGCTCCCACTCACACCCCTCTCTCACATACACCTCCACCCCTCCCCACCCCCACCTCCACCCTGCACATCCTTGGCATTTACTGCCCGTAATTGAAACACGTCAGTGGAGCTGGGCACGTTTGTGGGCCGTTTTGTGAGCAAACACAACCTTTCACCTGCCTGTTCACCTGCCGCTAATGAAATATTCAAATTCGCCTACAGGGGTGGCCAACGCAAAGCATCAATTATTGACTCCCTGCCTCTCTCTTCATATTTCATATATTTCCTCTTTTATATTTCAGAACGAGCCGTCATCTTCCTGCCCCACTTCTCTCCACACCGGTCCACAGAGAAAGGGCAAGTAACAGGTACAGGGGACCAGCATCTGTCAGGCTGGAAGGACGCGTAAGATGAATGCTGCTCCGTGAAGGGAGAGAGTCCACGCAAAGCGACCGCGCACTTGCACCTTTCGAGGGTGAAAAACATCTCATTTACTATCAGGCTCTGGCAGCAAACAGGAAGGACAGGAGCCAGAGAGAAATGGTTGGGATTCGGTGCCATTTTTAGCTGTTGCGTATTGTATGGTGTCCCTGGGCAGCACAGAGAGTGAAGATCGGCTTCCTTCGCAAACGAGAAAGGTTTTCGTTCAAAGGTTGAATCGGGCCTCCACCAGCACGCTCAGGCGGTGTGAGCCAGGGTGGTAGTCCATGATCCCATAAAGAAAAGCTTTTAATCAGCTCCGATCGATCCGGTTACATCGGATGCCTGCTTTAACACGGCCGATGGCCTCAGCACTCCGTCACTCCGTCACTCCGTCACGCCGGTGCCGAAGCTTTTCTGCACGGCTGTTTTTGGAGCGAGTGAGTCATACTTTTCTCTTCGTGATCGGCATGTCCAGCAGGGCGGCGCTGACGGGCTCTGAGTCCCAGGGAGCAGAACGTAGCAGGGAGCGGAGCAGCTCCAAAATGAGCCTGCACCCACCCACTTACCCCGCTGTGAGCGCCTACTTACCCTGCCGTGACCACCTACATACCCCTCTGTAACCACCTACATACCCTCCCGAGACGAGAAGCGTCACCCACTCTCTGAGAGCAGCCTCTACAGGTCGGGGCTTTCTGGATGCCTCTGCTCCGGCTCAGATGGAGGCAGAGGCAGAGGTGGGCTTCCTCGAGGAAGCAGCCGCACTCAGAGGCCACGTTTGTCTCTCCCAGAGAGCGCTTTCAGGAACATATACAAAGACAGCAATTTCAGCTCATCTCTGCATTCCACCGGAGCCACAAATGAACATCAAGAGGAAGGTTTCGAAGAGAAAAAGAGCAAGAGAGAGAGAGAGAGAGAGAGAGAGAGAGAGAGAGGAAACAGAAGAGGAAAAGAGAGAAATAGGGTGTCATTCTCTTTGCAGCTGTAGTGTGTTGAGTGTCTTTCTCGGCTGTGAAGGATCTTCTGCATAACCTTCCTCCTCTTGGCTGCACAATGAAGGCGTAGATAGAGGCCTGCACTGCACCAGCCTCTGGATACACCACCCCTCCTCCCCCAAGATCTTATTAAGACCACCAGCTGGGACTCCCATTCACACACATCAGCCAGTAGTTCATATTCTGTCTTCCTGTGGCGCAGATGTTAAAACAACATATCTCAGATTCCGGTTGTGGCTCTCAAACAAAGCACAGAACGGAGCGAAGGGTGGGGGCTGGGCGGGGCGGGTGGGGTTCTCGGCGCAGAGCTGATTCCGCCTGACAGACGTCTCTTTATTCTTGCATGAGAGGTCTTCATCAGTGCAGAACAAGCGCTCTTACGTGCGTGTTACGCTCAGCTCCGAAACAAGGAGGATGAAGGCTAAGGTAACAGTTAAGCTTCCGTAACTGCAGAGGTCTCAGAGGTGTAACACTACTGGCTATATGATCCCAAACGACAAACATTGTTACACGCATTATAGTACAGTATCATACCCAAGCAAACACAGACGCAAAAGCATCAGCACATAGAACAGGTGTTACCTGTTTGTCACTCAGCAGGTAGATGTACTGATAATCAGGACTGAACACCATGTCACGAAGAATTGGGTTCCCCTCCACGACCGTGACATTCTCATACAGCAGGGCGTTCTGAGAAGGTGGAGGGATGCCATCCACTCGGATCTGAGGAGAAAAAAAGGGAAGAATGAGGAACTGTGTGCTTCTGACGTCACCTGATTCAGTAAACACTGGTGCTGGATTCTAAAGCCAGGAGGTTCTGGGGGGCATGGTTTGCAGTCCCTGCTTCCTCTTCTCTACGCTCCTTGTCTTACGTGGGGTTCTGCAGTATTTCTCATTCCTATACCGACTGCTTTGGCTGACCCAGAAATGGAACTTTGAAGGAGCTTGTGAAGGCAACTCACAACCACACACACACACACACACACACACACAGGCAGCCTGGATCCAGTTTACTGCTTTTGATCAGATAGAAAATAACAATCAATTACATTTTAATGGCACTATATCTATACATACACACAGACAGCGAGGCACACACACAGGCACGCATATATATGCAAAAACACAAAAGCACACACACTAACACACACTCATACACACACTTGAACCCCCACTGCTTCATCATTAGCGACGCCGATGTTTCCTCACACTGATAATTAGAGTAGTGAGTATGTTCAGTAAAAACATGTTCTAAAAATGTCAAATTCAAAACATCTTTGAAGTGATAGAGCCAAATAAATAAATAAACCACATAAATAAAAGGCAGATCGTGTGAGAGAGAGAGAGAGAGAGAGAGAGAGAGCAAGGAAGAGAGAGAGAGAGAGAGAGAGCTGGAGAGAGAGAGCGAGAGAGCGAGAGGGGGAATGAACAAACTGAGCGACGATCCTGACAAGCACTGCTGGAGTGGTGGCGTTCACCTATTTACCCTTCCGCTAGCAGGAGAGACGAACAGGCGTCGCACATGCCCGCGTCCTCATCAGAGCTGACAGAAAAGTGACAAGAGCCAGCAACGAGAGCGCCAGAGTCAGCAGCTTCACAGCTCTGATCGAGACGAAACCAGCAGGGGTGGAGGCGCTCCAAAGCGAGGGGAAATGGAGGCGCAGCAGGGGGGGTGGCCGGTGTGGGTGGAGGGAAGGGGCGTAGCAGATGCGATACCCCCTCAAGCTTGGGCCTCCTTCCTAAATATCCAGGTCGGACCAAAGTGACAAACTCCGTTAGCCTGTTAATTAGCTGCCTCCTCGTAGCCACGGTCGCAGTAATTAGTGTTGACAAGGTGGCATCAATTAGTCGAAGGCTGCCATATTGGGTGTCGCAAGTCGCCGGCCAAGTCGGAGCGCATGAGTCAACCAGCAGCAGGGACAGAAGGTTCTGGAATGTGACGGACTCTGCCCGCCGTTTGTCAATGCATGCGCCACCAGCTGTAGCGTCGCGTTTGCCAGCCGCCGGCCGGATAGCTCACGACGCAACGGCTTAGCGCATCGCTTCATCTCCAGCAGCCGCCATCTGCATTTCTCTCTGTCGCCGGGCAGGATTGAACGGATGGCTAACCAGATCCCGCGGCTGCACCTGTGGCACGCCCATTAGCATACTGCCTACAGCGCTGCTTCCCGAGGAGGTCGCGCTAACAAAAGCCTCGCGAAACACAGGGTTAGCGTCAGAGGGCACCTCTGAGACCAGCTCGGTAGCGTGCGGAGGAGCCTTTAGCAGCCATGCCCACCGTGAACGTATCAGCCTTCACGTCTTGTTTGAGAGAAGGCTCTCCCTGAAGTGTTCCTCGTCCCTGTCTGCTTGTCCCCTGTGTTTTGTGGCAGCACCCCGTTGCGAAGAGCTCCCTACTTCAGGACTAGTTAAACAAAATATTCTGCCAATGTGACAAAAGCCAGAGTCAACTCCACCCACAAGAAAACCACCAGGCCTCCTCCAGCCTACATACTGTTAATAGAAACTGGGGTCAGCAGTCCTGAGTCTAGTTTGCTTATGGGTTATGCGGATGTCAAAAGCTATAGCCCACACAGTGGTGGAACCCAATTCAGATTGGGAAAATAGTAATAAACTGAAGCAGAGCAACTTGTAAAACCTGTAAAACAATATTTGAAATCATTTGAAAATATGAAATCACATCCATGTTGTCAACATGTCATTATTGGGAAAAAAAAAACCCTGTTTTGATCACACGAGTTCTTTAATGTACATAGATTAGTACATTATGAGACACTGGATAGAGAGGACCATGGTTCTGGTGCTCAGAAGGTTCCAGAAAACTCTTTTGGTTCTGTGGATCTCTGAGCAGCTGGGTCCTGACAAACAATGTCTTTGGCAGCAGAACTTCTGTGGGCAGACAGTTGTGCTGGCTCGCGCATACAGAACCTGGCAACAGCCATGCCCCGCCCCCTGCCCTGCCCACCGTTCACCTCTCGAGCATTTGAAACGCAGAGAACGTCTGCTGATAGTTGACCCAAAACACATCATCATACAATCAACTGGAATTGAGCTAAATATCAACTTTCCAGTCCTGACTTTCCTGATGCTCCAAGGATGGCATGGCTGCCTGTCTGTCTTTTACTTGCCACCCAGCCCTGGCGAGGGTACTGTGGGTGTCCTGCAGGCAATTTCTTCCATCATCGATCAGAAGAGGAGAAGGGGGAAAGAGGGGAGGATGGAAGGCGGGGCACTCTTTCCTCACCAGGATACTTGTTTCTTAGCAATTTTGAAGCTTCATCTGAGCTCTGATTCAAGGGCTGAATGAAAGGAGTTCCTTAAGTGGAGCTGGGTTCATTTTCTTTGGTTCTCCCACTCTCCCACTTTCGTTCTCCCACTCTCTCTCTCTCTCTTTCAGTGAAAGATGCCCTTCCTTTTTTGTTAGCTGCTTCTCATGATCAAATTACGAGTTTGTTTCTACAATAGCAAGGCCATGAAAGACTGTGCAGTTCTATATTTCACCTAAATGCAGCTCTGGGTCCTAATGTCCAGGTTCTGAAGTGCGGTATCCTTCGTGAAAGAGCGCTGTGGTGATGGCATGCTTCCTGATCAGACACGATCACATAAGAGGCTTTCTTCTGATTAAATGATAAGGACTGAAACAGGGACAGTTTTTTGGGAGGGGGAAAGGGGACACAACATGATATATGAAATGTTCAAAGAGAATTTTTTTTTTATAGCTTATCAACTGAATTATCAGTGAAGTCCTCCGCTGTCTTTTCATAAGTTACAGAAGTGTTTGAGAGGGCGAGACTTCCTTGAACAGAGAGGAGATTAAAGTGATATATGAAACGTCTAATGACTGCATGGATGAATTAAAAAGGGGAGATGAAGGCATGTGTTTGAGTGTGTGTGTGTGTGTGTGTGTGTGTTTGGGGGGAGGGGGTGTGGTTAAGTTGTCCTGCTGTAGGGATTAGTGTGGAGAGTGCTGTAGCCCTGTCTCACATTCAGCTTGCTGGCCGGCTGTGTGGACCATCTCCAGAATCTCCATTAACCAGTCAGACGAAGACAAAGCTGAGGAGTCAAGAGGGGGATGGAAGATTCTAGACCAGCCAGCTCATTGCAAAAGAGGGACGGTGACGGAGGGTGATGGAGAGACGGTGACGGAGGGTGACGGAGGGTGATGGAGAGACGGTGACGGAGGGTGACGGAGGGTGATGGAGAGATGTATCACAGCGCTAAAATTGGACTGTGCAGCACTATTTACAGAAAATGAGGTTCTGAATGCTCATTCAGCGTAAGCACACCGTAAACACATGTACCACTACATGTGCCTGTAACTGCTGGACCGATTAACCTGCATCTGAAATCTGTGCATGTTTAAATGTCTAAAGGACAAACACATTTCTGGACCATTTCACCTTGACATGCTCATGTGAAGCTCACGTACAGCTCTCCAACTGGCCACATACACTCGATAACAGGAAAAACTAAACATATCAGGCAGTTAAATTTGTATACAATCATGGCAAAAAGGCAGAAAATATGTGATCACATTATAAAATCGGTTTTCACTGAATCCATTGGAAGGCTTTAGGTTTTTATAGGATCAACAGAATGAGTCACAGCTCAAGGCTTGTTATTTTACTGAGGATATGTAACAAAACTCCCCCTTTTAATCCATCACGATGTAATCCTACATTTTCTCCCTTATGCACAATTATAATCAGGGAAGTATTCTCAAAGCACAGCTAAATAGCACAGTGTCAGCCCTAATCCTGAACAACTCCTCTGCAACAGGTCACATTCTGGTCAAAGTTAAGATCACTAGTGAATGTTGGCATTACATAACGGTAGTACCTAGTAGACTGTGTTCCAATTAAATACAACAACCTTTAGGACATTACAGTGAGAAAAAAGAGAAGTGTAGGTCTTAAATCTCACACCTGACCGTACTCACGCTAGATTTTCTTTTATCTTTTTTTTCTTTGTTTTTTTTAGCATTTCGAAGCAGACATGCTGGGAGAAACTGCTGTAGGCTTACCTCCAGGTATCCAGGATGGGTAAGTAAGGAGTATCTGTTTTAAGGCCAGGGAACAGTGAGACAGGGAACAGTGAGACAGGGAACAGTGAGACAGGGCGGGTGCCGAGTGCAAGCTCAGTGCGACCATTGTTCAAACGCATACTACACAAGTGTGAACAGACAAAGGCTCAGGTTGTTTCCGCTGCTTTGCTACAGATCCGTCGAAGTGCGTTGCCCTCGGCAACTCTGCGCACCCCATGGTGTACAGAAGGTTATCTGCGAAGGATGGGTATTCCAGCATGTTGAGAACAGAATAATGAGAACATTACAGCTCTGCTTTTACTGGGTGGCATCAGACCAGGGATGTCTCTGCAGATGATCTCAGACTGAGAAGAGGATGTGTCTCACATCAAGGACAATTGATTTTACATTAACATCAT
>JAOXYF010000022.1:7746095-7766140 GCA_028565775.1 Sternarchorhynchus goeldii
CCCCCCCCCCCCCCCCCCCCCCCCCCCCACCTCTCCTGTCTCAAAAATGAGGTCAAAATCCTCAAGCTCCAAATCCATCCTCTTAGGGGTAAATGTGGGGGTGAAAAGGGACAAAGACGTTGTTCCCCAGGAAACGAACAAAGGTGCCTGTAATTCAATTAAGGCTCTTATCCCATTTAGTCCCGAAAGCTGAGGGGCAAGAGAAGGGAGGCAGACTTCAGCCTGCTGTTTGGCCCCTCCCCCTTTCAGCGTCTGCCCCCTCTCGACCCGGAACCCAGCACACCCACACACACACACCCGCCAACGCACAGATGCCCTTGTTTGACAACCCTCTGGGCATCTTCCACAGCATTCTGTGACCTCTGACCTGGCCTAAGCCATGAACTGCGTGGTTGTCATGGCTGGTTGTAAGCGGGTGGAAGGCACGGCGTGGAGGAGCCTAATGCCTTTCAAATACGCACGTCCAGCTAAAAGATTCTTCTGAAAGAAGTCAAAGGAACAGGAATGTATGATGTGTGTGACTACGAGGAACACACAGCAATCGAAACCCGTCTGCGAAAAAGACATTTTAGCGTATTAGTGGAGTTTTAAGAGGCACCAGGGATTTTCAACAGTTTGAAAAGGATATGAATTCATAAAAGGTAATTAACAATCTGTGTAGTGGTCTTACACTGGTTATGAGTCCTTCATACACTTCTGATCACTGGGAAGGATTATCCTCAGTCCTAAACCACCCAGAGGTTATTTGTTTTATGTTGACTAAGAGGTTATGTAAATATTTGGCAAAATCCCGTTTTACCGCCTGGTAAGTAAGTTTGTCTGGTATGGGCCGAGCTGCCTTGCATGCACACTTTGGTTTAGAAGAGAGGCTAAATCGGTGTGTGTGTATGTGTGTGTGTGTGTTTGTATTTGAAGAAAGAGGGTGCTTAACCGCCAATGAACACTGGGGAGTTTCTATCAGTCCACTACCCTTCCCCTAAAGCTCTTCCCAGTCCACACTACCACACACACACACATCCACACAGCTCCACTACACCACCAATTACTCGCAGTTGTTCAAGTATACAACTGCATCGCAATGCAATAGTTACAACTTGGGCCTATCTGGAATGTTGGGCTTATCTGGAATGTTTTTCCATAACCAGGAACCACCTTTCACTTTCCATTGTCAATTTCCATTTCAGTCATCTGCACTAAATCACAGCTCGAAAAATCTCCATCGGTCCAGCGAAACTGCTGCTTCTTTAGAGGTTCAGTCCGTGCTTGCTTAGTTAAGTTGTTAATGCTAAGTTTCTTATAATAACCACAAAGGAGCATAAATTACCTTTTAGAGTGACACCAAAACCCTACTATGAGGTATCATTCATAAGCCTGCAGGACTCTTCACCCATAAGGCAGAAGTTTAGCCTAGTTCCCTTGGGCAATTGGACCAGAAGCACAAATGAAGGGAGCATGCGAAAGAACTGGAGCGCGGCCAGGTCCTTGAGCGGCATGCGTGGTTCACGTCTGGCAGCCGTGGCAACATTTTCCGTGGTTTGGAGTCCGGCCTCTGCACGGCTGTCACGGCGAGCCCGGCGGGTGTAGAGAGGCTCAGCCGCTCTCGAGAGCCTGTGACAGGGCACGAAGCAGTCAGGCTCTGCTGAGCACCACAGCCTGCTGCCCAGGTGCTCGGGGGGCTGGGCCAAGGGACCGTCAACACACTAACACCTCACATAGAGTGAAGAAGAGAGAAGAAAAGGAGGGGGAGGAGAGAGCGAGTGAGAGAGAGAGAGATAGAGAGAGAGAGAGAGAGAGAGAGAGAGACTGTGGCATTTTACAGCCTCTGAAGAACATGTTTGAATTCTAGGAGAAAAAAAAAGTTGAAACTTTGACAACAACCCCTAAGAAACCCCCAAATTCTGCTCTAATCCTGTTGACCCCTCAATCCTGAGCTGAGACTGTGGTGGGGGAAACATCAAACTCAATCAGGGAATTAATTACGCAGGAAATTGCATGTTGGTTTTGCACATCCTTGTGGTATTACATGGAGGAATGCACACTCAGAAACACACACACACACACACACACACACGTGGCACAAGTTGCCATGCTGTCGTGAGTATGTTTGGAGTAGATCTCCTGTGTTTATGTTTGCAGGAGAGGGAAACTCCAGGAGCTCTCGGGCAGGTTGATCCTTTCCACAGCTCAACGTTAACCCAGCGCAACTCCTCAAACTGCTCAGAAACATGAAAGGCTGGGGCTTTGAGGCCAGATGCCTGCGTTCATCCCTCCAGCTCAGGCAACAGCTGCTTCGGTGAGCAGGATCAGGGAGATGCTACAACACACGGCAACCACATCAGCACTAGCACTAAACGCAGTTCTGACGCAGTAACAGAGGATGACGGCAGCTCATTCAGGGAGCTGAGATCTTCAGGATGACACAAAGAAAAAAACACGAATGTGGATTTAGTTTTGCCGCTGATAAAATCCCACAGAAAGATTATCTGAAAGGAACTCTCAATCTTAACTCCACAGATTTTAGATTCCAGTCATAAAATGGTCTGCGTGCTGCTAGTTTTCATATATCCATCTTTATTTTATTATAACACAATATTCTATATAAATAATTAACAATTAACCACTGCACACATAAATCCAATATTATATGTTACCACTTGTCGGTGTTATATGGTAATCTCAGACGGTATGTGGCCTTGTACAGCAATATGCGAGACATTTCAATACTGCTGTGCCTATGAAGAACTGAGTCATGAAACTCAGGTCAGTTGGACACCAGATATCCAGCAGCACAATGGCACAGCCATGACCCTCACGCACTTCAATCAGCTCTCAGTCAGGGAATGCATTTCCACTTGCTCCCGTTTGTCTGTGCGTGTGTGTGCGCGCTCACGACAAGAATAGAAGAATAGGTGTCTCGCTGGTGCGTCTATGAATTAGCCAGTGCGCATGTCATTGAAACGATCGTTCTGATAAGCGAGTGGAAAATAAGTAAGTAACCAGTTAACACGGTTAGTACCATTAGCACCGATATCACTGTCAGTAACATTAGCGCCAATAGCATTGTTAGTACTGTTAGCACCGTTGGTATCTTTAGCACTGTTAGTAAAGTTAGCACTGTTAGTACCGTTACCAGTGTTCTCACTGTTAGCGCTATTAGCCTGAGCTAATTGTCAGTAAGCGCTTCCTCATGTAGCTCAGATACGGGCCGGAGTCTTGAACGTACACTCACACTTCAACAGTCAGCAGAGGACCTCGAGTGGACAGGGACATAACAATGAGGTCAATAGTAACAACTCAATTTCCCTCGAGCTTAACTAATGTTAATTTTTTAACTTCATAAAAAGACATGTAAACTTCATCTGACTTCATTAACTAGGCTTAGGCTAACAGCAAAACACGACCCCATTATCACACCTAGCTTTTTGCCTGCCCGTTTGATTGACCTGCATTTCTGCTCCTTTACTGGATTTCTCTTGCTTCTTTAGGTGTGCACAACCAACCACAGCACGAGGAGACTGCATGCATGTGGCAGCAGTGCAACAAGGACCCCGTGAGATCACCCACAGTTACCAGCAGTTACCCACAGCTACCAACAGTTGCGCACAGTTACCAGCAGTTACCCACAGTTACCAGAAGTTACGCACAATTACCCAGTTACCAGCATTTACCAAGAATTCCAGCAGCTCTCAACAGTTACCCACAGTTACTCACAGTTGCTCAGCTACCCACAGTTGCTCACAGTTACCCACTATCTAACCCTAGCTATGATCACATGCAATGACATCAGGACCTTTACAGAGAAAAAATGGCAATTTTATTTTCTTATCCATCTCAGGGAAGTTTTTGTGTTCTTTTTAGTGCTTAATAGCACAGCTGCGGTGCGTGTACATGCATATGTTATCTGCCATACCTGGATCTCTGCCGGTAATCAGGCCGCGCATTTAAGCATGCAGGCAGGCTGGCAGGGTAGCCGGGCCGTTTCATTACGCCACGCCGTACCATCGGCAAGGACAAACAACAATCGTGTCACCACACTGGGGAACAAGTGTAATTAACGCCGCGTACGCTACGGTGAAGAGCCCTTCGTGTTAACAAGGCTCGGACGCACGCAGGGCCCCCGTAACAACGTTTACAGCACAGAGCTTCGCTCCGTAGCCCCTGCTGCTTTCACTCTTGACGAAAGAGCCTCTGCTGTCCACTTACGCTTATCAAGAAGAGTTCTAAACAGCACGACTGACCGAGCCACCATCTTGATCTGATCTCATCAATCACGAAAAGCTGATCTACGCACACTCCTTCTGACTTGTAAATCAGCAGAAAGGCCACAAGCTGGTTTTAAGCTCCGAAGACAAACAATTGGAGGTTGATTAAAATTTACGATTGATCATGTTTATTATGTTTAGCTTGGCCTGTGACCTTGGAACCTGAAACCCTGACAGAAACCATTAGTCTAAGAGTGAGAGAAGCCAGGTGGTTATCACGCGTTTCTCCAGTCTCCCTGCCTCCCTCTCGCCTTGTCTCTATACCTAATCACTGCCTCCTTTCCGGAACTTCCCTCCACGTCTCTCAGACATATATAAAACAACCTGGTGAGTATTCCATGCACAGATGAGAAATGGGAGGAGCGCTGGGCTTCCTTTTCCATAAGCGGTCATTGAGGAGTAAGGAGAGCGAAGGAGTCAAATTACCTTTTTACACTCTTAAAGAAAATGCCTACCCCTCCCATACCCGAGTCTCTTCTGAACACCTCCTCCCATACCCAAGTCTCTACTGCCTACCCCCTCCCATACCCGAGTCTCTTCTGCCTACCCCCTCCCATACCCGAGTATCTTCTGTCTACCCCCTCCCATACCCGAGTCTCTTCTGCCTACCCCTCCCATACCCGAGTCTCTTCTGCATACCCCCTCCCATGAGTCTCAGCTCAAGGTTTCTAAAACTCTAAAACCAGGCTCTAAACTTTAAAAACACTGTAAGAAGCCTCTTCTAGTTTGATGAAGCCAAGGAAGATCTGCCAAACGTACTGGCATATAAATGTCTAAAGGCCAGGCTTGCTGGATTTGTGCTGGTTTTCATGTGAATGTGAAGGGCAGCTTTTTGTCTAAGAGCTCGCCCTTATCAAACATCTGCCCTCGAGTGGTGTTCGGAGACTGGTGCTCTTAAAAAAACAGAACTTATCATCTCCGCCACAGTGAGATCGGCGCCATAATGCAGATTGGCTCTAGGCAGTCTTTTGCTCGCGTCAGTTTCCAAGCAGACGGAGGAAAGTGAAGGAAATGACCAGCCCTCATTGTCCCCTCTGTCACACCCTCTGAGTGGAAAAATGAAAAACATACACATACACACACAGACAAATACACAATAACCTTACTGGTGACCTTGTACAGGCTGGCCTGCTTGCTCAGGGTCCCAGTTAATACACACAGGACTACCGTTTGCCCACACTCAAACACGCGTGTGGCCCACCTGAACTGGTTTCCTTCTGCGCTTAATAATTCAGTTGGAGACAGCTGGAAGACTTGTGATCTAATTCAGGCCCTCGCCCTTCTGGGCTGAGCAGAGAAACGCAGCCTCAGCTCTCAACTGCGACATGAGCGAGAGGAGAGCTTGTCGGCCATCTTCCCTGAGAGTAAACGCTGAGCCCAAAGCGGGAGGGCGAAGGAACTAGCCAGAGAAGAACAAAGATTTAAAGCACTGCTCTACAAATACTGAAGGTAGCATTACTGCCTGGACACCAGCAATTCATCGTAAGTGTGTGTGTGTGTGTGTGTGTTGGGGGATGTCTGAGATATGTATATGCATGGCTTTTCAATCAACATTCCCGTGTGAAGCACACCCCTTATCAATTCCACAGCCAGTCATTGGTCAGAAGATTTTATAACATCTGGCCTAAAAGCCCCAGACTAGTGTTTGATAGTCTCCATTTCAAAAATAAACACATTCTGTCAACAGTCCTCCTCAAAACATATGGGAAAGAAATCTATGAAAACTCACACCTGGCTGGAGGGAGAGGGAGAGCGAGAGAGCAAGACTGTGAGCAAAAGATAGGGATGAAGAGAAAGACCAAAAAAAAGAAAAAAAATGTGTGAGAGAATGAGTGAGATGGCCTGTCTGTGTGTGAACTAGAGAGAGGGAGTGAGAGAGAGGGGGGAGGGAGAGAGAAAGGGAACAAGAGAGAGAGACGGAGAGAAAGAGGGAGAGCTCTTGTTCCCCATCCTCTGCTCTGGCTGCCGGACCTGTTGAAGAATGCCAGAGTTAGCTGGAGGTGATAATGGCTGTTTTACACCCGGGGCCTGTAGCTCCTAAATTACACACACTCTCAAAGCCCACCACACACTGCACCTCACCAGGCAACCACACCTATAGACCTGACATGCTGCCATCTTCCGCACCCCGCCAGCCAAACCCCCCCCCCTTTTCTGTTACGGATCAGATGTTTGCAAATGTTTGGAGTTTTGGATGAGTTTACAAGCAGGAAGAACAGGGGACTACTTCTGTGCCTAGAAATACAACAAATCCTAACTGTGTCCATATGTAGGACATCTGAATGTTTTCACGGCCGTTCAGAAGCATGAACAAAGCTGTCTTAAGCATGTGTGTGTGAGAAAAAGAGAGAGGTCCTCCTCCTCCCTACACTGTAAAAGAGGCAGATTATAAGGTCAGTGTATTTAGCTTTAGCCGGCGAGCCAAGTTTCCCAAGCGCACCGACACACAGGGCCTTCCTGGGTCTGTTCTATTCTGAAGCGCAGCGTGGAAAGAGCGACCTGCCGCCTTGGTTCCTGAGGCAGCGTCCGAGCTCCCCTCACACGGCTGCCTCTTCACTCCTGCTCCCACTAAGTGCTACCTGCCAGAAATAACCCTTATTAAGAGGCCCCTCTCACTGGAGATGATTATCCCATGATCCGCAGTGTGCCAAGGAACAAACACACACACACACAAAGTCTTACACACACAAACTCACACACAGTCTGGATCTGGCACATCTACAGAGGAACTAATCTGCAAATTCACATACAAATCTGAACATCTACACATACGAGTAGAAACTCTCAAACACACAAGACACAAAACCAAAGATTTAAAGATACATTATAACTATAATAATTACAGACATTTCTATGTACATACACACACCATCACACACACACATACATTTGTATGTACACATTAACAAGCATCATATTACCAGTGAACAGGTGCTCTGTAAACACACACTACTATTTAAGAAGCTGGACCATGAAAATGGCTGCCTAGAACTGATCACACACACTTCAGTTTCATCGCATCTTACATGCCGCACGAGGACAGACAAAGCGCCGCGATCCCTAAACATCACTGCTAATTCCACACGGCACGAGTGCATCCTGCCTGCCCTGACCCTTTACACGCTGGGGCAGGTCTCCAAAACACAGCCTCAGGATCCCAACGTCAACCTTGTGCAGTTAGGCTTTTGAATATTAGCCCAGTGATGACAGGATGGGAGTAACGTGTTGTGTTCAGTTATCAGTTGTTTTATGATGTTTATGTTTCATGTTATTTTTCACAACTGATTGTCTGTGATTGTCTGAAATATGCTTTTTCGTCCACAGGAAATGCAGCCTATAGGCGCCAAAGGGCTTTAATAGAACTCTTTAGGTCCATACTTGTGCAGGAGAGGTATGTGTGCTCATATATATGATTATAGGTAATGAGAGGTACGTGTGCCCATATGTATGATTACAGGTAAAGGCCATTGTAAATGGATGTATGGTAAATGCCTTTGCTCGTGTGTTGGTAGTCCAATTTTCGCTTTAAGTTCATGCAGTTCATTTCCATTCTTACAGCTACATTTTTTTTCTTTGGGGGTGGGGGTGTAGAGGTCTGCAGGGGAGTGTTCTGATGCCCATTGAAAGGGACCCCCTCCCTCTCTCAAGTCCCACATTACCTCTGAAGGCCAGAGATGTGGGGTAATGAAGCCATTGTGCTGCTCAGTGCATGCACAGCACAAAGAGATGTAATACTGTTCTAGTGTCTGTGGTAAGCCATCCTGCCTGTGTGTGTGAGTGTGTGTGTGTGTGTGTGTGTGTGTGTGTGTGTAAACCTAAGCGGTTGCTCACTGAACCATCAACCCTTTAAGAGACAGTGATGAGTTTGGTGGGGGGACCAAGAAGGTTTTAAGCTCATTAATTGTTTCCACACATCCCCCCGACACACACACACACACACACACACACACACACACACACGATAAAAGTACTGGACCATAAAAAAGGCACACAGGACCACCAGCCAGGGTCTTTCCAGCATGCACACCCATACCCCCTTCCCAAGCCCCCCCTGTAGCTCCCCATAGCCCTCCCCCTGTACCCCCCCTCCCTGCCCCCCGCCTAGGGAGAGATGATCTGATCTAGACACCTCCATCAGGCCGTAACCAAATTGAAGGACGAAGCAGGGGACTTGTGAATTTTCTTCGAAATCAACATGACCGAGTACAACACCCACGGCCTCGCCCACGGCCACGCCCACGCCCACGCCCATGAGTAGGACCACGCACTCATGGTGAACTAACTGCAAATGCACTGATTCCCATCAAAATCACAACCTGCCATGGACAGCAAATGCATTATGTGTGACTGATTTTTAAATCCTGTGTCTTTATTACATCCTACATGAAATACATCCAGGATCATTCTCAGCATTGCATTCCTTGTCTAATAGTGATATCTTTGTGGAATGGCGTGAAGTTTCTGTGTAAGGATTGAGCAGTGAGTAATGATAAAGGATGAGAAATGAGTCTGGGAAAGGCCTCCGATCTGATACTGTACTCAGCTACTTCCAATGCAAATCAAGGGAATATAATTTTTTTTTAAATTAGCACATAAAAAACTCCCCCCAAGCATACGCTTTCGATAATTCATGTCTAAACACACTTGTCTAAACACACAGCTTCCTGTTTCATTTGAAGGAGGAGGCCCAGGAGATACTGCACGAGGTCAAGCCCATGTAGGCACACCAGCAAGAGGCAGTGAAGCCCAAGACACTCCCAGGCTTTATGGCCTAATCCCCCTCAACTGGGTCTGCAACCTTTAAAAACGCTAATACCACCATCAGGAAAGTTCTTAAAACATCTGTGCAGAAGGAGTGAAGGATGGTGAGTCAGTGAGAAAAAAGGATAGATAGAGTGAGAGAGAGAAAGTGCGTGAGAGAGAGAGAGAGCGAAAAGAAGAGCACAGCGAAATGAATGAATACAAGAGACACACTCTCGGTAGAGTGACAGATTTGCGTTTTTCTCCGTATCCTTGGCAACGGAATAATAATTGATTTACTTCACAGGCTCCGGTTTCCCATATCCGATTTCCTGGCTCTGGGAAGCAGCTACACCGTTCTGGCTTTAAACTGCAGTCGTACAGAGCGAAACCTGAAAACGATTTACTAGTGCTGCAGTGTTTATTATTTACTCAGCGCACACATCCAGCAGCAACGCAAAGGTATCGGCAGCTTCCTGGGGATGATTTCTGTCAGCGCCGTTTGGTGGTACGATGCTGCCCTATATCTCCTCAGAGCTGAAAGGGGGGCGAAAACTCTGCGAATCGATACGATTGATTAAGATATTTTCAAGCCTGTCTCCCATAATTGGCCTAGGATATACTGCCTCCTGTGTGATGAATGAAGACACAAAAATTGAAAACAAAAGATGGGCGTGAAATGTGTGTGTGTGTGTGTGTGTGGGAGGGGGGGTTCTACTGTGTTAAAGTGTAGTTGCTTTCAAATGTGCTGACCAAACCAAACAGTGCATGTGCATTTTAATCAGAAGGCAAGGGGAAGAATATATTCTCAATTCAAATGTGACTCTCTCACACGCTTAAACGTCTGTTCAGGCAGTTAGCAAGCGGGGGCATTTAATTCCGGCCTTTTTAACAATAGGCTGAATGGTTTTTTTGTGTGCTTGCAGCCAGGCGCTTGTTTCACAGAAAGAGAGTCAGCAGCTAATTGTGAAGGCAGAGTCTTCCAGAGGAAGAGGAAAGTGACGGTGCTGATTCTGCTGAAAATGGTGAAGTGCTCTGTACACTCGTCTTCGCTCACACGTTTTTATTCCACTTCCTGGCGGCGACCCAGCGGCAAAATGAAAACAGGGTTTTAAACAGAGCTGCGTGCAGGTGTATCGCCTCTCACAGGGGCCCCAGCGCCAGCCGGACGGCCTGGACCGATCCGACTCCGAACGGTGCGCCTCGCTTCGTCATCTCACTCGTTTGCCGCTTCTTCCCTGTGTTTTTGGGGGTGGAGTCAGTGTCCTGCTGTGATGTTTAATATTCCTTTGACATTTCTGTCCCATTTTCATTATACGCTCTCATCCCTGTGCCGCTGACCCGCCCTTTGCTGGGGGGTCAATGTGGTTTCCAGACCCCCCGGCTCTGACTTCAGCACTTCATCAAGGCTCGGGAGGAAGGACGGGGGCAAGGGCCAGAGGGGCCCCGGGGGGGCAGTAAACGACTGCACGGCGAGGCCCCCCGCTCCTGCACCAAGGCCGTCCCAACGCAGGCCGACGCTCGGCCGCCTGCAACCGGAGGACGTGTGGAGAATCGGAGGCGCCATTAATGACGCGTCGAACGGGGAGGCGGCTCCTGTGTCCAAATGTCAAAGAAAGAGAAAAAAGTGGGCAATCATTTCTAAAATAATTCGCTGGCTCTCTCTGGGGAAATCTACAGGACTCGCACGAGCAGTGGAAGTATGAGATCTGATGGAATTTCGCGGCTAGCGTGATGCACTCTGGATGCACTCTGAATACAGCACTGATATCTACACAGAACACTAATCAAAACATAGCCTACAGGCAGAAAAAAACTGTCGCCTACATTCTGAACAAATGCAGTTACATGATATCACTGTTCTTTCTCTCCTCTACTCTTACACGTGTTTTTATGTCTCACACATTCCAGTGATAAGGTTGTTTAGGTTAGCAGAACATTTCATTTAGGATCCATCTTGACCCTTCATTTGAAAACGCTGAGTGAAAGAAAGCAGACACTGTCTTCGTAGCTAGTCTTCACACACACACACACACACACACACACACATTTTCTCTCCCAAGCTAGTCTCTTGCTCTTTGTTATTCTCCACTTCCTTCTCTCTCACTCACTCCAGTGTCTCTCTCTCTCTCTCTCTCTCTCTCTCACTCTGTGTCCACAGTTCACACCAGAGCACTACAGGCTGGGGCCAGAAAGAGCCCTGGAAGCAAAACAAGCAGTTGTGAGGAACTAGGCAAACATTTCTGCACTGCGATCATGAGCTAAAGCAAACATCCAAAACTGTTAACACCTTCCGCAGCCATGCCACCCCACCCCCACCCCCACGCCAACTCCACACCTCTGGGCAGGAAGACCAGAGTCCAGAGTCCCTACAGCTGCCCACGGAGAAGCCGATCAGTCAACCGAGCAGTACAGATTTCAAAACTCACATTCTTCTTTCCTTTTACCCCATCACACCTCACCCCCCCAAAGACATGGCTGATTGAAAATGTCACTAATGGTAATGATTATTTTTCCTGGACCTGGTTTAATGGTAATAGGGTTTTCTCAGATCCATCAAGATGCATTTGTGTCATGTTGAAAAGGGATGAGCAGGATGAGCCACACCGAGCGCATCAGCACAGATAGATGATGTGGAAGAAGGGTATGAATATCTAACGTATTAGGGGGCGACAGGCACGGTAGATATTCTGTATCTGTAAGTGCATGTGTGTGTATGTATGTGTGTGTGTGTAGGTGTATGATGGAGAGGGAGAGAAAGAGAGAGAGAGACACAAGCAGTCAGTGAGTGGCTCTTGGTGGCTTGATGTGTTTCCTGCTAGGGGAGCTGGGGCTGGAGAATGCACTTGCTGTGAGAGCCAGTCAGTCAGGCCTGATTAAGTCCCCTGGTGGAGCTAAAAAGCAGAGGGTGGAGAGCACCACTCGTAGCACACACAGTGACATCACCGGAGTTCAATTAGCCAGCACAGACTAACCCTGAATTAGATTCACCTTCTCCGTTTAACAGAGACGATCTCGCTCCTCGTCCTCGGGCGGGACAGAGGCGTTCGCGCAGATATCGGTAAAGCTTGTGCTGAGCGCTCGAGAGCTGGTCACACAGGGACGCCGGTCCGGATGGCAATTAACAGCCCAAGGTCACAGTTAGCGTTTAACAGCCCAAGGTCACAGTGAGCGTTTGCAGCGCAGCAGGGCGGGATAAAAATAAGCTGGGCAGCGGTGCAGGGCGGCGGGGGCCGCGTGAGTAAATAGATGATTAGAGAGAGGCAAACACAGAGCTGAGGTCATGCAGGACTGAATCAGCTCAGCCTCAGAGAGCAGAGCACCGACACAGAGCACACACACACACACACACTCATGTCCACACACACAAAGACACATGCACACACACATGTGCATTCACACATGCGCACACACACACGCACTGTCAGGGTTTCGCCTCACCTGGCATCGCGGTCTCCCGGGCAACTCGCTCTGTTCCTGTGCCTGTTTGTTTTTTAGTTATCACGGTAGTTCGGTTCACCTGTTCCTCATTTGGCTGTGATTATGTTTGGTTTTTAGTCTATGTATGTCTTAGTTACTAGCGCTGGTAGTAACATAGTAATACTAAGTTTGAGAGTTGTGTGCTCACATGTGTTCGCCTCAAGTCTTGCCCCTCGTGACAGAGAAAACACGTACAGGCACAGGAACGGAGTTGTCCGGGAGACCGTGATGCCAGGGGAGGCAAAACCCTGACACACACACACACACACACACATCTGCCTGAAGACCCCCAGATGACTCTGGCAGTTTTGAGAAAGTCATTTCGAGTTTGAATGGAGTCCAAGGGAGAGAAAAATGTTCCATACACATACACACGTGATCTTAGTGTCCCACACAGCACACGTGGGGCTTTCAAACCTGCCCATGTGCTTTAAGCCTGGGCTGGCAGCTCACACACTGTGTGAGCTGGGTGGCACTAAGCGGGCATTGTTAAGGGCGGCCCGGGGGAGCGCACTTCTGTCTAATCACCTGCCACTTCCTGCTATCCAGGCTCGGGCTATTGAGAAATGGCACGGTTCATTTTCCAACCCTTCCAGGGAGACAATAGCCACGACATCCGTCACTTCCTGATGCGGGGAACGCTAAGCGCCTGGGAAAGCGGAAGAGAGACGGAGGGAACGGTTACGAGAGCAATTAATTATCTTTTGGGGGAAGGAAGCCATTGTCACTCAACGTGGATATGAATGCAGGCAAAAATGAGGCAGAGAGACACCCCCCCACAGCTGGCATGGCGAGATGAGAATGTCAGCATCTGGAGGGTGTGTGTGTGTGTGTGTGTGTGTGTGTTTTAGCTAAATTATTTCATTTCAGCTCTCAACTCAGAACAGATAAAGACCTTTCATACATGCTCCCAGTGATATCCTGCCCTCCAATCAAAACAGCATCAGATCACATCGCAATCAGCTCGACCTGAAAGCCTTAGAGAACCTACGCGCGCAAACAAAACGCCTTTATGGCCTTGGAAAAAGGAGATACGACGCCTCTTTGGTTCGGAGGTGCAGGAGAGCGCACTCAACACAAACCACAAGCTCACGCAACACCAGCCTACGAGCGGCACAGGTGAGGTCTACGCCGGCAACGCTGAAAGAGTTGGATGAAGAGTGTAGCGACGTCCCGCGCGCTGCTGATGTCAGTGGCGACGCGGGAAGAACGCGGCCTTTGTCCGCACTGTCATCCACACCCATTGTGCTCAACTGAGACACCCCCCCCCAAAAAAACAATATACAGACACAATGATGTGCAGTCAGGGAATTAGCATAGCACTCGCAAGCCTTATTAACATACCACCGCCTGACGGAGTCATTTTCCAGTGTGAATTTCTTTGAAAATCATCAAAAGAGGATGATTGCTGCAGATATGAGTCTCTTTTTCTGTCTTTCCAAGTCCAGGTCATTCTCTTAAAATCCAAATCGGGACTGAGGGAATAGGAGAACGGCCAAAGCTGAGATTTGGTTTGAGGTTGCTGTTTTTATTTCAAGAGAGCAAAGTGGGCGGAGTCTTGAGACATCAGTGTTGCTGGAAACACACACACACACACACAGACTCTGTTGATGTGGTGGAGGAGCTTGGGGTTCTATCATACTGGCTGTGGTTATGAGTCAAAAGCTCAAAATAGTGAGCGTGGCTTTAGAAGCCCTGTCAGGCCCAGCCTCAGCTCTGAAAATAAAGTGTCACACTGCCTGTACTGAGCGCCCTTCTCTGTGTCAACACTCCAGAACCTGATCCAGAGAGAAATCTCTCCCACATCACCTGAGCCACTAGATCACCGCTCGTGAAAGATCAATTAAAGTCTGTCAGCCGCACTGATAGAGTGTAACTTAATCAGATACTGCACAGACAGATGGAAGGGCAAGAGCAAGCCCAGTCTTGTGAGGACTGGAGAGGGTTTGTGAGGTTGGCTTTTCTGGTGGGAGATATACAAGGAGCAAGTCTCCCTCACCTTCTTTCACCTGCTGTCTCTTTCCACCTTACACCCCCCGATTATTTCTGGAAAAATGACCTAGTTCCAGGTGCCTGGGCTCCAAACAGCCTGCATGAAAAAAAAAATCCACTTTCACCCCCTGCCCTTGTAGCCCTCAGATATGAATCCCACAATCCTTCAGCTTTCACATCAAACATGAGGACAGGCTGACACAGAGCAGTGCTCTTTCTGTTCCACACTCTCTCTCTCTCTCTGTCTCTCTCTCTCTCAAACACACACACACACACAGTCTCCCTGTCCGTCTCTCACTAAGTTGTGCTCTGTCTGCTGTTTCTCTCTCAGTCTCACTCTTCTTTTCTCTGTCGACAAAATGGAGGAGGAGTGTCGGCAGCTTCTCTCCCTCCCCTGAGATGAAACAGGACCAGACTGGACCAGATTTGTTGGGGTTTGTGCTTTTGCTTTGTTGCCCCATTCCTGCTACCCCCCTTTTGCAGTTCAGTGCATGATATGGCATTAGACAATTTGCTAAGGAACAGGAAATCTGACGCATGGCCTCATTTCACTGGTTCCCTCAAATCTGGTTAGCTTTGCTCTGCCTGCAACTGTGTCCGATGCATTTCAAGGCTGAAAATCCCACAGAAAAGAAAGAGAATGGAATATTACCAGCAAAACAATTTCACAATTTTCATTAATATGTATTAAAAATGGGGGGGAAGGTGTGTGTATATGTGTTGTGTGTGTATGGTGTGAGTGTGTATGGTGTGTGTATGTGTTGTGCGTTTATGGTGTGAGTGTATGTGTTGTGAGTGTATGGTGTGTGTGTATGTGTTGTGAGTGTATGGTGTGTGCATGTATGGTGTGTGTATGTGTTGTGCGTTTATGGTGTGTGCATGTATGGTGGTAGGGGGTCTTTGTCACAATCAAAACCTGTAAAATCCCACACAGAGATATTCTGTATTAGTCGTGTTGGGTTCAGGCAAACGGGTTTCTTGCTTTGCATACCCTAATGGGTAATCTGCATCAGGATATGCAACTGATGGAGCCTGTTGTTGAACGGGGTGGAGTAGGGGTGGATGCAGAGCGGAGAGGACAGAGATGGCTTTCCGCCATCTGTCTCTTCCAGTTATTTTACTGCCTCTGACTTGATCCCCTGAGTTAGCCAAAGCTAATTACCTTGGACAAACCATATCCATATCTAAACACTGGCAGCAGATCGCCTGCCGTTACTGGCATGCCTGACAGGCGCGGAAGCTCCCGTCAACACGGCGGCGAGGCTGAGAGAGTGCGAGCGGCCAAGTCCCGCTCCTACACGGCCAGATCCTGCAGCAGGCGTGACTAGAGGAGCCCCACAGGCGCTCTGTCAAACCGGCACAGGCAACACTGCCACAGGCAGGATCTGAAACGCCTTCCAGCCTTTAGGGGCTTTTAGTTTGTTTGTTTGTGAGTCTGTGTTAAGTGCTGTGCGTCACTGCCATGTTCAGGGTGTTGCCTTGCAAAATTGCGCCTGTCGATAGCATGATATAGCAGGAAGAGAGAAAGAGAGAGAGAGAGAGAGCGAGGGAGAGAGGACCTCTCTAAGCAGGACCTCTAGGAGTACAACTTTCCATTGGTATGCAAATCAACTTGAAAGTTAAAGTTTAAATCAGTTATGAAGTAATTCCCATTTATTAACCCATGTGTGATATAGCAAAGCACAATCAACTTTTGAAAATCCAAAGGTACAACAATCATGCGCTGATTTTACATGGAAATCCATAAACAATCATCAGATCAGCACAGATCTGATTTTCCTGGAAGACTGTTTGCTTCACATCCCAAACATTAAGTAAACATCTCACCACATCCCAAAAGCAACATTGGGTTGCGTCCCAAACAAGCAGAACCCACGCAGGCCGTGGACGAGGGATGGATGCAGTAACCCCAGGCAGGCGGGGGAGGGGGGAGGGGGAGGGTTCATCCTTTCACCCTGGAGCCTCCGAGGGTTCCAGGAAGGGTGGACACATAGCTCTCCTTTGTGAGGACCTTAATTAATAAGCAATTAGGGGTAATAACTGATCCCTAATTAGGACATGTGACGATGGCATTGGCTGGCGGAAGGAATCGCAGAGAGCCCCTCAATTAGCAATTTGCCGAGACAGAGTGTTCATTGAGGCAGTGTCTAGCACGTTTGTTCGCTGCGGTCTGGACAGCCGACCCTGAAACCACACGAGCCACGGTGCACACAGCGCTGCAGCCCCGTTATGAAAGCAGAAATGGCAGCGCGTGATTGGCCGATCATAACAGGCGAGCACCGAGCTAAAGAACGGCCTCCTCCATTGACTGGAATCCTCTCGCCTCTCTCTCGCGCTTTACTCGCACTGTTCTCTCGCTCCTGCGCCTTTTGCTATTTGAAATATCTTCAGAGCTCATTCTTCCTCCGCCTGTCTCTCTCAAGCTGAATGTGCCACTGAAAGCGCATGTCTATCCCTACGAGGACTTAAGGTGGAGTTTATTAGGTGTTAGAACATCCGTAGCAGAACGGCTGGGGCAGGCTGGGGGCTCGATCTAACGGCTCGTTTTCCGAGAGCGAATTTTAAATCACCGTCGCTGGCGAGGTCAGTCAACGCAGAAATCGCACAAAGAATGGTAGAGAAACTGATAAAGCACATCGGCTACTTCAGCCTCATACGCTGACGGGAGAGAGGCGAACAGGGGAAAAAAACCTACAAAAAAGACGCATTATTTCCTGTGGAACTTTTAGGTGGGAGTGAGAGAGAAGGGAAGAGCTTCTGTTAACGGCGGCAGGGCCCAGCGCGCAGGAGAATGGGCTGGCAGACACGGCCGGGCAACGCTGAGTGCAACGCCACACCTGTCTGCCGCTTCTCACTGGCAAGCCTTGCTTCCGACTTCCTGTTCCCCAGCCTCCCGCTCTATTCCCGCACAGAAAGAGTGGATATGAGTGGCGGGGTCAGAGCTCCTCCCGAGGCCTCCTCTTCCTCCTCCTCTTCCTCGTACGACGAGGTGGCCGCGAGCACTCCTGTATGTGTACATGCATGCACTCATACAGTGGCCTGCTGCGCTCCACAGGCATGACAAACAGATCAAAGGAAAAGAGGATTTAGGGTTTCGTGGCAGGAGCAAACGTAATCCACCTAAGACAGGTGTAACATGGACACACAGCAATCTTTTGCAGGTACTCCTCCTGAAAAAAATGTAGAATCTCTCCAAAGTGGGGAGAGACCCAAACAGACTCTCTCACAGCGGCCAACGTGGATCCTGCCGTTTGACCACCACCGCGGGGGCCAAATTTCCATTTTCACAGACACCAAACTCGGGATTCCACACTGCTTGTCTCTGACGTTGCTCACCGCGAGGACTCCAGCCTGATCTGTGTATAGAGTTCATCTCTCACCTTAATCTTTCACTCAGGCTAATCAAGACCTTCGGCAGCAGCTGAATATCACAGCCAGTGGCATCAGGACCCACAAAGCCCTGAATGGCCCAGGGCTGCCTGTTTAAGAGCTTTAATAAGCTTTATTGGTCTCTGGTGGCAGAGGGGCCTGAAATGTCAAAAAGGGAAAGAGTTTCTATTAAATCCAATGACATTTCAATGACATTTTTAACAAGGCGAAAGGTTGGAGATCGATGAGGCTGCGCTGAGCTACAGTTTAAAGCTCAAACAGTGCATGCAGAATTATGCGGAAGAGGTTAGCCAGTCTGATCTCACACCTGCCTGCTCTGATCTAGCTGTCACTGCAAATCAGTGATCTGCTGGAGAAAGGAGACCCAACACACACACACACACACAATCACACCTGCTTCAAAGGTAGAAATCAGTGGCAAATGAAGAACTGCCACTGCCCAGAACTACAGTGACAGGGTCACACAATATACTGCCTCTTAATACTACACTCACAAATATGACTGACTCTATGTGAAAGTATGCAGTCCAATGCAGTCAGCAAACCAAAATCTGAACAAATGAATTCAGGTGGGGACTATTTCAAGGTGATCAGTGCCCGTTACTCCAGATATAAAGGTCTTGCCAACACTTGGACAAAACACATGTACTCAAATGGACCAAATTTGTCAAAATCGTTGAGCTCTGTCTAACCACATACACGAATATCAGGTCTCAGTATAATGGCAACAGTAACAGATACTTAATCATGACTTTGTTGATATGGCAGAAGACCTGTGGCAGGGAGCAGGGCGGCTGGGAGAGACCGAGAGGAAGGAATTCTTTCCCGTCTTCTCCATGTTGCATGTGGAGAGAGACTCACACACACACGCTGCACACCTCTCTGGCTCCTACCGTGACAGGTGATTTACAACAAACGGATTTAGCACCGATCAAATGTGGCAAAGGGCCGAAGAGGGTCGTAAATCAGTCCCGTGGGCCGTTGCCATGGCCACACCCTGCCCTGCTTTCTGATTTATACCACCAAATTAGCTCAATTTGTGCCCCAATCACGCGTCGGTCCGAACAGGGCGAAAATCGGTGGAAACATGGCGGATGCCTGATCTCTGGGGTTCCTCCATCCCCCACGCCCAGGGAATATGTAGTGGGAGGGTGGGGTGGTCCATCCTGGACGGAGACCCAGAGAGGACAGAAAAGAGGTTGACGCTGAAACAAGACAATAAAAAATCCTTTCAGCGCATCCTGATGAAATGGATTTTAAATGACCTGCTTTAGTCTGCTCATTTCACGGGAGTGCAGGCCACTTAAGACTTACTGAGTTGAAACTGAGCTCGACGCGAGCGGCCAGACGCATCTGCGGCTCCGGCCAGCGCAGAGCGGGCTGCTTTAATACAGCCGGACAGCACTGTGCTTCAGTGATGCAGCTTCCAGACGCAGTAAGTTATTTTATTCCATCAAGGACGGACGGTTCTTTGAATTGAGATCTAATCAACTCTTATCAATCACGTGGGCTTTGCTGTTGTTGTTTTTTTAATAAGTTCAGCGCTAACAGCATGTCAGCACATGAGAAATCACAGGCTTGTGTGTTTATCTTTATGAAACATAAACATGATAATGCTGTCAAGTGTAATGGGATGTGCCTCTCTAAAAAAAATAAAATAAACCACACAATGCCTTCCTCCCATGGCTGCTTTTGGAAATAAGGAGATGGCTGAGACAGGTCAGAGGTCAACTCAATATAACTGCTTTAAGCTGGTGATATACTGTAACCACCTTGAGATCCTTTTAGCTGCTAAACAGGCTATACATTAGAGCTATATAAAAAGACCTTATTAAGGATTCTAGTGCACCTACACAGTCTTTGGTACACGTACTGCCGTGATATAGAGACACATGAAACCGGTATGTGCACACGCAAATGTAAGGACACACACACCCAGACAGACAGACACACACACACACACACACACAGTCTCTACTGCTGCAGCATTCCATAAAAAGCCATGACAGTGCTGGGTTTATTTCCCAGCGGTGAGATTAGCGTGAGCCGAGTGCGTCTGCGCTGAAGAAGCTCTCACCGGCGCCCCAGGTGTGGCCGCTCAAGCGTCACTCTTATTTATTTTCAGTTGGCTTTATATTCAGGGCAGAAACGGCCCTGACACGGGGGGGGGGGGGGGGGGGG
>JAOXYF010000022.1:7766150-7780378 GCA_028565775.1 Sternarchorhynchus goeldii
CGCCCCCCCCCCCCCCCCCCGTTACTCACAAACACAAGCAGCATCACACTTCCCCTGAAACACAGAGAGGTGAGAGAGAGCAGCAGGGAGTCTCACACACACCATTGTGAGTTTCGCAAGCTTCCACCTGCGCCCGGTCCACTGACGGAGCCTGGCAGGCCTCCAGCACGGGCCCGTTTGTGCGTAGGCGGGGTGAGGTGGGGGCAGGGGGCGGGGCTGGGGCTCGGGGCCCCCGGCCTTAAGAGACCCCAAAGCGAGGGCAGCTCCTCCTTTTGCCATGTCTGGCTGCAATCAACGGCCGAACCCTCCCGACCAGATCCAGTCCAGATCCAGTCCAGATCCAGACCAGATCCAGTCTAGATCCACACCAGATCCACACCAGATCCACCACGTGAAAGCAAACTGGAGGCGTGTGAGACGTGAGGCAGTACGGCAGTGGCTGCGTGCAGCTGGAGCAGAGATCAGCGCTTATCTGAACATGAAATGCAGAAAATGGGTGGAACAGCCTCTGCACCACATGGATGTTGACCACACACGGTCTGACTAAACAACAATATCAACTTATGATATGATCAGAAGTGTAAAACTGCAGCACGGCACAGAAACACAGAAAGAGCTCAGTCTAACATTTACAAACACGGATGCACATAAAGAGCATGGCTCTGTCAAAAGAATGACATGCATTTGTGTTTGATAAAAAACACAGAGTGATAACGGTACATGCACTCTCTTTCATCCTGTCTCTCTCTCTCATATTGTCTCTCTCTCTCTTTCTCTCTCTCTCTCTCTGTTTTCTAATTCTCTTCTCTTTTTCGTTCTCTCTTTTGTTCTCTCTTTCATTCTCTCTCTCTTTCTTTTGTTCTCTCTCTCTCTCTCTCATTCTCTCTCTCTTTCCCCTGCGTTCCTGTTAACTCTAGCGCCGGCCTGCAGGGACAGGAAGCACTAAGAGCTCATGGGTGATTTCCGTACAGCTTGAGAAACGCGGCCCGTGCTCTTCTCTCTTCTGTTGCCAAAACAAACACACCACGGCAAGAGTAGATATGAAGCAATTACCCAGCCTGCACTGCAGCGTCACAGCCCACTGCCGAGCAGGTAGGCCGGGGCAAGCCGCCGCCCACTGCCAGCCTCTCCCCCCGCTTGGAGGAGCTTTGATAGTTTTACAGCATTACTGTTTGGCTATTATCTGAGCCATTTGTTTACATTTGAGGGAGGAGGGTTGCCTGTCCTGTTTCTGGTTAAGTCTGACCAAGGCGGGCTACTGAAGAGGCAGGCCGCCAGTGGAAACGCAGCATTCCAGCGTGTTCATTGATCGCAGATGCCAAGATGAAAATCATTATCCTCATTCGCTGCAGCTCCCGGTCTTTATTAATGACCTCGCCCTAGGCCAGGCCCCCACAGAGGCATGGAACCAATCAGGGCTCCCGGCGCAGGCGCGATTCCAGCACAGAGCCCCCCGATTGGGCAGAAGAAAGCCCAGCACCCGCCTCCACACGCTGCAGCGCAAGCCTTATAATGACAAGGGCGTCTTTGCTGCCGTTGCGGTTATAGTGATTAATTATGTTTAGCTCCCCCCTCGTTTTTTACACCTAGAACTACTTGATTTGAATTCAGCGCCCGCACTCTCTGATAGCATGCGTTAATTGCAGTCCATTATAATTAGCTTATTACCGAATCAAAAACTGTGATAAAGAGTAATGTGGGATTAACGGGACCCCATCGCAGGCTCAGCCTGAACCGCCGTGGAAAACCTCAGATCCAAAAATACCATCGACGCAAGTGCCAGGTGTGTTCCTACTGGTACAGAGCCAGGAGGTCACAGGTTGAATGGGCCGTCGCCAGATACACCGATACACAGTTACATAGATACACCGATACAGAGTTAAACAGATACACAGTTACACAGATACACCGACACACAGATACACCGATACACCGACACACAGTTACACAGATACACCGATACACAGATACAGAGTTAAACAGATACACAGTTACACAGATACACCAACACACAGATACACCGATACACCGACACACAGTTACACCGACACACAGTTACACAGATACACAGATACAACGATACACCGATACACTGACACACAGCTGGCTGTTTCTCTGAAGATACATGACAACATGGACAAACACACCGACTCCCTGGAAACGATGCCACTGGAAATCCAAACAGGACGTATCCCTGCGGACTCAGAGAGTGTGGACGGGAGGGCGTGTCTATTCCCCAGTTAGATGCAGAGAGAGTCATAGCATATTCCATCCCTTATGCACACACTCCCAGGCACAACACAGACTTCATCTTAATTATTATGTCTGTGGTAGAACAGCCAAGTCAGCTTTTCCTAGTGAATTTCTTCTGCATCTTATGTCTCACGTTGAATTTATCGAATTTAATTTCTTTAATGCGCGATTCTTTCAATGAACTGTAACCTTACTCCAGCAGAAATGCATCATTTTACATAGATGACCTAATACAGCATACACTGAGGGGGGAGGAGCCTGAGGAAAGTTCAGTGTTAATTCCAACTGGGTTACTATACCCCACCCCACACTCTTGCAAACACACACACACACACACAGACCTCCGTGATTATGGCAAAGGTTATCATATACACAGGCTGAACCATTTATTACTGTGAGAAAAAAGAAAAACCCTTCCAGCCAGACACTCCACCCCCTGACCTCCATCCCCTCACTCCACTGCCGACCCCAAGCAGACAGACGGTCAGGGGACGCCGTCAGCAGCACGGCAGAGTAAAGCAAATACAACCTGCAACTTGCGCGGGTCATTTTCATAAACTCAGTGCTGACTGTATTATTCTTTTAAATCTTTACAGCTGTTCCCTGCTCTCAGATATGGCTTTAGTCAAAAGGTTGTGGGATGTAGTTTTTTTTTTATTGTTGCTTGCAGGGTGTTTGTGTGTGTGTGTGTGTGTGTGTGTGTGTGTGCACGCATCCGTGTGTCTTGGAATGAGGGCCGAATGCTTTCTGCGGTCTGAAGTATATCCCCTTACAGAGGAACACATGTGCAGTGGTATGACAGGATTAAATGCAATTCCACCCCCAGTATCGTTTCACTGAGACATTCAGGCTTGCACCAGCACCGTTCACGTTCTCTCACACACCCACCTGTGGCAGCACTCACACACCCAAATTTCTACGAGTATCGTTTTTCCAAATCCCACGAAGCCAGCGTTCCCGTTTCCACCGGCCACGCACGCAGCCGGGAGAACGGGCAGGGGGGGGGAGCATGCGGCACCTCCCCGGCGAGGGCGGAGGCTGCGGGGCAGCAGGCGGTGGGGGTGCTCTTACCTTTTTGAGGTGGCCGGTGCGCGTCCCCACGAACACCACCGAGTGATCTCCGTACGTGTAGGCGGCCACGGCTGCCATGCCATCCACTCGCTCGTCGTACAGCGGCGTTCCCTCGATGACGCGCAGGCCCCCGAGCGGCTGGTTCAGCACCAAACCGCAGAAATCGTCGCCGATCTGCTTGGGCTGTGGGACGAGAGGGAGGGAGGTGTGCGGGGTTAGTCTCAGACACCGACAGGGTCGGACAGGGCAGCTTTGATATCAGTGTTCAAAGGTCTTGGGAAGCGTTTGGAGAGTTGAGGACAAAGTCATTGTTCTTGTTTACAGTCCCAGGACACGTTACCACCGACATGCCCTGAGGTTTAAACACTGGCCTCCTCTGACAGGCAGAGGTGGTAGTTGCTATGTGAGGCAGGAAAGAAAGGGGGAGAAGCCCCTCAGCAGGGAGAGGTCAGAGGTGACGGCAGAGGGATTATGCTGCCACTGACGCACCCTCACCGGGCAGACATGACATCATCCAGCACTGTGTCTGAGAACGAGGAGGTCATCGCTTTGAAAACGTCCTCCAAAGAGCCTATGGCCAGCCGCGGAAACTCCACACCCGCCCCAAATCTGAGTGCAGTTGAGGAGTTGAGGTGAGGGGGGGGGGGGTTCGGGGTAGAATCCCAAAGTTACAAAAATCAATCGTGTTCGGCACATCGGCTAGGCCACTGATGATGTCATTGACCAACTCACCCCACCCCCCACCAAAGACAAGCTTGCCTTGATGACATCATCATCCCCTCAACCCCCCCCCCACCTCCCCAAGGCCTCCCACCATCTCGGCACCACCTCCCGGCTCTCTTCAGCGCCGCTCAGATCGAGGTCTGCTTCACCCTCCGGATGACTTCAACATCCACTGCACTAATACCCTGCCAACCCTCTACCCCAAGGCATCTGATTTAAAGCCCTGGCCATGGGTGTTTAAACCGTGCCTCCCCAGGGCAGATATATCTCAGCCTGTAACTCACACGCTAATGGTGGTCTGCACGCCTCATGCCTGAAGGTGACGCAGCAGATTTTCCTGTAATGCGGTCGAAGTCGCCGGCTACATGCAGATCTGGGGTCAGTTTGTTTCCTGTGCCTCTGATATAACGGCTGAGGCTGGGGTGCTTGGTCCTGAAGCCGTAGAGGAAAACTGCTTACCACAGCCTTGTACTTTCACTTTTGTAAGTGACTCTGGATAAAAGCGCCTGCTAAATGCCTAAGATGGAAATGGAAATGGAAATGTCTTCCTCTAGTGCCTTCTTTGTTTACCGGTGACAATCTTGGTGATTACATGGCCGGTCGAGTGGGGGCAGAGGGTGGAGGAGGTGGTGGAGGTGTGTGTGGGGTGAAGTACGGCGTTTTTCAGCACGCTTATAAAGGATAAGCTTATAAAGGCCTCCATCACGAGCCGCGGCCCTGCTACCGCGCCTGAGACCAAGCTAATAATACCCCCTCAGCGAGCTAGCACCCATCTGCAAGTCTGAGGCAACCCTAGAGCTAGCTAATAAACACAAGCCCAGCCACTCATCCAGAGAAGAATCAGGTCATCCTGCTCCCTCTCTCTCTCTCTCTCTCTCTCTCTCTCTCTCTGTCTCTCTCAACACCCCCCCCCCCCTCCGTCCATCTGCTCAGACTGGCCTCAGAGGTGTTGTGCCATTGTTGTCAGCACCATTACACAGCTAGACAAATCATTGTCTCTACTAACAATAAAATCTCTCCTCCAAAAACCAGTTCCCATGTCCCAGTTCTGTGGCATGGCTTTGTGTGCCCGTGTTCTCTGCCTTCCCAGGAAGAACCACTGGCCTCGTTTGCACTTTCTGACACCTGGTTTCAACAGTCACAGCATAATCTCCTGCTGAATCAGCCAACACCTATCAGAACAGGTTAACCTCTGTGTCCTCACAGGGCCTGAGCGTTTCATACAGGAAAAGGTTAGCAATAATATTTATTACACAAAAGAATACTAATATTGTTATATATTAAATGTATATTATTTAGAGATATTCATTTTCTCGTACGTATCACAGATTACAAAAAGTATAAACCCTAGAATGGTAGTTCAGGGTCTAACATCAGAAAAGCAACTACAGCCAAAAGCAACATTTTCAGATCATATATCTTGTCGTCTCATATATGCTAAATTTCATCATGTCTAAAATTACATGTGTACGCTAAATTGTTAGAATGAGACTAGAGGCGAGCATCAAGGCAAACAACATTTCTCACTCAATTAAATGAGATAAATATTTTATCTTCAACAGTAACAATCTGTAGAGTACTCAGAAGTAAATCGCATCCACAAACACTCATTTCTGAAGTCGTATTTGGGTGCTTCACACATCCAAGTAACCTTTGTCTTTGAAGAGAAGCATGGGGTTTCCATTTGTTTATCTTCCATGTATTTTTCATTGCAGATACGTTACATTACATTATGACATATAATGGTGTTAATCAGCATCACTCTCTCTCCCATACACACACACACACACACACACACACACACACACACACTCGCATGCTGATAAGGTCTCTGAATACTTTATATGGCATTCACAAATTGACCTTTCAGAAAAATAAACAAACACGGTAAACAAACTGTTGATCAAACAGACTATTGATTAAACAGAATCAGGGTGATGCTGAACCATGCTGCAAACCAGGCTCACCACTTTGAGCTGGAAGCTTTAAGACCCATTAAACTCCATAAGAGGCAAAACAAAACTGACTTCAGGTCAGTCTACAAAGGCACGTTTCCGTGCTTGCCGGGAGTGATGAGAAGAAGCTCCGCACTCACCGTGTTGATGCACGGCAGCTCCTTGTTGAGTAGCCATGGCAGCGACAGCTTCCCCTCGCCACGGTAACAGGATTTGATCCTCTCGCGCATGGCCAGGTTGATCTGGTGGAGGGTGAACAGGCACAGCACGGTCTCGCGCGGCGGGTTGGCCCGGTTCTTCTGGCCCTGGGAGAAGACGGCGAACAGCACGTCCTCGTCCTCGGTCAGGCCCAGGGCTTGCGCCAGCAGTCTGCCCGGGCGCTGCTTGTAGGCGGCCTGCACGAGCCGATACTCCACGCCGTCCTTGGTGCAGCCCAGCGGGAACTCCACGTAGGAGTAGAACTCCGTGTCGTTGGCGCACATGCGCACGATCTTGGAGGTGAAGAACTTCTCGCCGGTGGCGTCCATCTGGGTGAGCTGCGTGTCCAGCTGCAGCGTGAGGAAGTAGATGTAGGTGCGGCTGGAGAAGCCGTAGACGTAGTATATGTCGAAGGCCGGATACAGCGACAGCGTGTCCGAGGGGATCTTGATCTGCGACGAGACGAACTCGTCCTGGTAGACCAGACCGAACATGCTGACGCTCTCCTCGTCCTCCACCAGTTTGCGGCTGGACAGGGTGGGGAAATACTCGGACTTGCCGTCGATGGCCGCGCCGATGAACAGCCGGCTGTCGCCTTTCTTGCGTTTCTTGGGGTCGGCGACGGCGGGGGCGGGGCCGTCGTCGTCTCCGCCCACCACCACGCCGGCCATGCCGTCGGGCTCTCGCGCCCCAGACAGGTAGTGCTCCTTGCGCAGGTGGGGTTCTCCCAGCTTGAACAGGTCGTCCAGCCGGAGGAACTGGCACACGCCTTGCCAGATGCTGCCGCACGCCACCAGCCGGTTGCCGGCGTAGTCGACCAGGAGGAGCTTGTTGACGTTGTCGGTGGGTTCGAGCTTGTGGGTGCAGGCACGCACGCTGGGTGGCGGGTAGCACTTCCCGTTGTCCTCCAGGGGCCCGGTCTGGTGGGAGCGCAGCTCCGTCAGGTTGGCCGACAGCTTGTAGACGCGGTTGATGGCGCCCGCGAACACCTGGCCCGTCCTGCGGTGCACCGTCAGGTGCGTCAGGCTCGTGTCCTTCACGCGGAAGGTGCCCGTTCCCGCCGGTGGGTCCGTCGGGGTTGCCGGGAATGCCGCGGCGCTCCAAGAGAGCAGAGAGATGACAAACGTCAGAGGCCACACCAGCTTCATGATTCCAAAGCTTTCTTCTAGTGGGGGGAGGGGGGGAGGGGAGGTGAGACTGAGCTCCTCCCTCGAGCTTTTCAAAGACTTTCTTCTCAGTAGTTTCAGTAGTTCATGTCTAGAGAGAGAGAGAGAGAAAGAGAGAGAGAGAGACATCTGGGTTAGCTACAAAAACACAGATTATGCAGGGGAAAAGCTGTGTCTTATCTTTAAATGCTGAACCACATTAAGCAATGAGAGGACATTTTATCAGCACTCATTCAGATTTTAAGCTTTCCTGTAGGAGCTCAGCCCCGTGTGTCCTGACTGTGCTCCTGGTGGAGACTCTGAATCTGTCAGAGTGGACACAGACAAGACTAGAGTTGCCACCCATCCAGTTTTCACCGAGACAGTTTTTCAGGCCGAGTGCCCAGCTTTGACTTATATTTGACTTTTTTTTTTCTCCTGAGTTGTGGGGGTTTGAACAAGCAATACAATCATGCTGGTCACTTCCCCTTCCCTCCGGCAATTTTAGGCCAATCAAAAGCCAGCAGGCAAAGTCAAATAAAAAGGTGAGAGACACATTATCGGTTAGTCTAATGGAATAAGCGTGTCTGGGATTGGCTACCCGTGTGCGAGACAGCTGGATCGCGGGGGCGGGGTTTGACGGGAAGGTTGGCGCGGGGGGCGGAATTGATCGAGGGGCAACTGTTGTTGCACCTCTGTCACTCTCTCTCCTTTCACTTGATGCCCTGCTAATAAACCTTTATAGGCATGGCTAATGCTAATGCTAATCCACAGTGCGTCTGTTAATTAGACGGCAGCACTTGACCAGAGAAACGGGAGAGAGAGAGAGAGAGAGAGGGAGAGAGAGAGAGAGAGAGAGAGAGGGAGGGAGAGGCAGAGAGAGAGAGATAAGAGAGAGGCAGAGACAGTCATTGTTGAAAGTGAACATTTCTTCAATACATTATGTTAACAGCTGAGCATGTTTAACATAAGTGACCCTAGGGTTCATACACACGTTTAACATAAGTGACCCTAGGGTTCATACACACAGCTCTTCTGCTCAATCACCACTGCCACCATGGGACACAGTGGCAGAAATGGAAGTGCTCCTGGTGCCTCTCTGCCTCGCCTCGCCGCCTCGCCCCTCCCTTCATCCCTTGTTCTTTGTTTCTCACTCTGCCCCTCCCATTCCCCTCTGTTACTCTCTCTCTCTCTCTCTCTCTCCCCTTTTCTCTGCCTCTTCGTTCATCCTTCTTTTTCCCCTCGACTGTGTCTCACTCTCCGTCTGTCTGTCTGTGTTTCGGTTGGACAGGGTTAGGGAGGTACGCTCACTCAGGAAGAATGAGGCTTCACTCAGGCCTCAGATTCTGCGGTTTGGGGTTTCAGTATGGTTTTTTCCCCTCCCTGCAGCTGGCACACCCTCTAAGGCAAACTTAGATCTGGCCCGGGGAGACGCACGTTCAGCCTATTGCCAAGTCATTTTGGTTTAGTCTGAACTTTCCTTCTGCAAGATGATGTAAATCAAAAGCTTTGCAAATGGGCATCTCTGGCACCGGCCCTGAATGCCAACCCCGTGAGATCCCATCAGACTCTCGCCACGGCTCGGCCCGGCTACGTTTCATCCACCCAGGTGTTATGAATAGTTTGAAAAAGAATGTCTGGATTATTCAGCTAATCTAGTTCAATTCAGCTGCAGCCTACATGCAGCCATGAGCAAGAATGATGAAAACTGCCCGGCCGTGCTAACGCCCCACTGGCCTTCGGAGCGCTAATGAACCATAATTAATCACGAACCGCCTTCCTTTTGCGCTCACGAACCTGTGAGTCAGGGATGCAAATATTCTGGGGGAAATGATTCGGTAGCTCTCTCAAGCCAGGCCCCGGGCCCGAGCTGATTGCCCATTGTAATCGGCTGATGTATTGTAATACGTTTGCCTGACTGGTAGAAGATGCCACTGAGCGCCAATCACCGTGATTTGATTAGCGCCGCAGAGACGCAGGCCCCGCGCGGGCAGGGGCCAGGACGCCCGGCGGAGCGACTGCCTCAGCGAGGCGAGGCGTGCGGGCCGTCTGCTGGGGAAGAGACTGCCTCCTTTTCACAGGCCAACAAGCCTCCATCAGCTCCATTCTGTTCTCTGCTCAAGCTCTCACAGAGCCGCACTCTAGCAGGGTGGGCCGGGTCTTAATAAATCTAAAGAAACACCAAAAAAGGTCCTAATTACTCAACGATGAAATGAATTGACTACGTTTTGAGTGTCTTGTAGAAAGAGAAAACTAAGTTAAATAAACCTCATGAAACTGCCAATAAGCAAGCAGTGAAAGACTGTGGTGTTTTACATCAGCACAGGCGCATACAGCGAAAATATTTTTGCCCCCCTCAAAAACAGGATTGGGAGAGAGAGAGAGAGAGAGAGAGAGAGAGGGGTGGACTGCTAGTGACACTTGTGGAGAGCCCGGGTGTAAAGCACCGCCTCCCAGCCACACGCGCTGATCGGCGCCGCCCCTCTGGCCCTACTATTGTGGTGCAGTGCTGATGAATTAGTGCACGGGCGAGATCAATCAAGGGCTGGAGGAAAACAGCGGCAGACATTAGCACAGCATCCACAAGGCCGTGGCTAAAGCTCAGAACAGTGCAGTAAAGGGGGTGAAACCCTGCACAGTTCACATGAGGGGAAATTAATATTGCGTCCATAAAATTGTCAAACATTCTATGTTTCTATGGGAACTTCAGGCCAAAAGTTTGTAATAGGCTGTGTGACAAAGACAAAAAACCCTTGGGTTTGCTATATGTACATTTACGAAACATTCAGTAAGGAAAACAAGGTCAAGAGAGAGAGGGAGAGAGAAAAAATAAGGAGAAAAAAGAATGAAAGAATGAAAGAGAGAGAGACAGAGGGAAAAAGAGATCACTAGTCCATCTAATCAAGGACTCCAAAACATTGGTCTCTTCACACCACTTTTGTAATGAGGGTCAACAGCACTTGATTAGAAAGAAGGAGGGGGGAAACGAAATTGCTCTCTTCACAGGATTAGGAGGCAGCTCTGTCTCTCTTTCACACCCTCTCACACACGCACGCAGGCACACACACACACACACACACACACACACACAAGCACTAAGGCCAAATACCAGCTTTTGCACATGATTAAAATATCAAAAGAGCAATAGACTACATTTCTGGAAGCATTCCATGTGTGTAGCATCCACTATATCTTTCAGGAACCTACTTCATTTATTTTTGTGCTCTTCTCTAGTTTAGTTTGGGACATTGCCATGTTTGAGGGGCCCCTAGACAATCTTCTACCACTCTGTTTCCACTGAAGTGAACAGAACCACCATGAGAGCGTAAAGTTACCTGAATGGCACTTTGCAACACAGATACTGCGGTCCACTGTTGTGCTTCCCACCGAGAACGTGCCTCCCTGCATTCTAAAGGGTGTCCAGGTGGCACATGGCACAGCTGTGGGTTTGAACCTGAGTGCTGGTGCCAGGTCAGTGCGGCGAGTGTTCAGACGTGTCTCTTCGCGACCTCCACTGCCAACACTGAATGCTCGCTCAATCTACCCCCTCGTTGGGGCAAGACCTGTGAACCACACCCCCCACCACAAACCCCACCCCAGCCTCAGAGAAGCCATGATTGAGCTGCAGACACCACGCTCAGGCTTGTCACGATCCCGTGTTCCAGTCCTGGTTTTCCGTCCTGTTCCCATTCCCTTTCTGGTTTGGGTTTTTTTTCCATCTCGTTAGCCTTCTCCCACCTGTTCCCTGTTTTCCTCACATTATTCCCTCTGTTTAAGATTCCTCAGTTTCTTTTCTTTGCTGGTTATTGTCTCTGTGTCCTTTGGCTCTTCTGCGCTGCCCTGCTCAGTTATATGGTTTTCTGTACTCTTGTTTTCCTGCTGTCTCCTACCTAACTGTTGATCCCCTCCTGAAAATGTCTGGTTTGTCACTGTCTCATCCTTTCTTCTTGTCTTGGTTTGTGTTTAGGCTTGGTTTAGGTCTGTCAGTGTCGTGCCCTTTGTCTAGTCATGTTATGCTTCACTGTAGGTCCTTTTCATGTTTCCATGTTATCTTTGTTCTACCCTTGATTAATCATTCATGTTCTGTTTCTGTAGTGCCCTGTACCTTTCTTACAGTCCTTGGTACTCCCTGTTTAGTGAAGTAGGTGTTGAAGGTCCATGTGGTTTTCTTTATATTGTCTTGTGTGAATATCCTCTTGTTTAGTGTCCTGTGTTCACTTTGTTCATTAAACTGTTTTGTTCTTTCATCTCTGCCAGCGGTTCTCTATACCTCACTTGCGGTTGTGTTCTGCCCAAACCGCCCCTCGTTTCAATGCTGCTCGTTGCGCAAACTGACCTGCTACGGTTAATAACTAGAGCATGGAAGGGTGTGCAAGGTGTTCCCTCTGTGTCCTCTCTGCATCTCAGGGTTCAGTTCTCCACCACTGACACTGAGGCTTCACCCAGCTCTCTTCCAACAGGATGAAACGGGACTGAAGTCTGCTACTGGGATGGAGACTACAGCCCCAAATCCAGTTTGCCCAGTGTGTACGCAACAGGAGGTGCTGTGAGACTGGACATTCTTCCCACAATATTAGTGTCTATCATGGAAAACGTTGTTGATGGATGCTGAACCAAATGAAAGGTAAAATCAAAATGGCTCGGCTGACGTACAAGTGACGTGTCCCTGTTCTAAAACAGCATCTCTAGGCAAGACACGTTGGTGGAGGAACCGGTCTCTTTCAGCACTCCCACCAAGTCTCTTTCGAATAAGTGAAATAAGGTCAAGGCCTCCATATTGACACAAGGACTACATTTTGCCATGTGCACATTGTGAAACAGAGCCCCGGTGACCGGGGACACCGCAGCCCTACACACACTGATGTATAGGGGTCAAAAGAGGTCATTGAAGGGAATGGTGCAGTGTTCCTGTATTGTTTCTTCTTTTCTGTTATGCTAGTGTTCAGTGTCATCTTGCAGGCGAGGGAGGGGGGGGTTAGGCCTTCTGCTTTCTCTCACTGCCTGTCAGTCCTAAAACCAGCATGAGGAAGCGAGAGCAGAGTGACTCGCCTCATGTCCAGCATGCCAAAGCATGAGTCCATATCAGCTCATCTGCCCTCCCTGCAGGTAGCCCTTTCCAACTGGATTCAGTTAGAATGATTGCTAAAACTTCCATTACACCCTCAGATATATAATTTTTCTTCCCACTGAAGACATCAGTACTTTAATGAATTCAGTTAACAGGCAGGGAGACCTGAGATTGTAACGGTTATCTTTTTGCAAAGCTGCTTCTCCGTTCGATGTAAAAGTACGGACAGGAAGCCATGATCCAGAGAGCCGCTCGTCCGTGTCTGTTTTAGCAATGTCACCAGCGCACGTGGGGCTTAGCTTAATATCAGGCCCCTGCTGTACGCTGAGGGAGAAAAAGAACCTGTCTGCAACAAAGAAAAAACAAAAGATCTCATTAAAGATATGAGCAAGGACTGATTCTTCTGTAGGGAAACTCACCAGACACACACTCGAGGAGGAAGAACAGAGAAAGACCAGCCCCAGTCAGACAAGAGAGGTGGGCCTGACTTAGTGAATGAAGGCCACTGAACACAGACAGTAGCTATTGTTGAGTGATCACCACCTCCAGTGACTCCACATGTCTTTCGTGATGCGGAGGTCCCTCCCAGAATGGGAGAGCATGCAGCAGCGGCCCCGCCGTTTGATCCCGCCCCAGAAAGCTGACAAGAAGGAACCCACCCCCATTCCCAGGCCTTGGAACAGGCAGCCTGGCACTCGAGAGGAGCTGACACCATACTGACTGGCCTAAGTGATGGACAACCCAATGACCTTTGCACAAACGTCAGCCTGCAGGCAGGCTGCTGGGAGCTTACGCTGGCGCTAGTATCTTAAGAGTGCAGAGGGTGTGTGTATGTGTTGATGGGAGGAAAAATCCTCCTCTGTAGCCAGAACTCCTTTCAGGAGGAGACGTAATTGAACGTGTGATTCAGCCACCAGCGAAACTGATGTAATGATTAAATGATTTAATCACACAATCAATCAATTTGCCGGTAAGCATGCATTGTGTGAATTTTTTATAGTAACCAAGTTCTCAGGAAATGCATGAACGCCGTGAACAGTTACAGGCTACAGCATGTTCCTTATATAAAGACATAACACCCTTGATTCATACGTTAAAAGCAACAACACGAAAAAGGGGGAAGGGACACGACCCACTGTGCGATGTACTGAACAAAAATCCCCACAGTACAAATGAATAAATATTTAGCACTATAAAAGGGAACGTTATACCAGAGAAAGTCGTCACCACATTTTACCGTATGAAGTAGCTTTCTATTTTTGGTTCTAAAGACTATATTGTTGCCATGTGCTCATTGAACGTATTCGTCGAGGAGGTCACTACTCAGCACGCTTGACTAACATTCACTTAAGCCTCTGTGTGGTCCAAAGCAAACGTATTTCCATCATCTAGCCAAGCTATCTAGCGCGTTATAATTGCGTACATTTTGCGGCGTGTAGTTTAACTACGTCACTTGAGACCTGAAATATAACATTACAGGAACCACTAAACAGATTAAAAATCAAGGCGAACAGAGAGGAAGGAGCGGCGAGTCTTAAGTGAAAGAAAACGGAGTGGTGCCCATTTGTTTCGGCCGCGAGCGTACTCGCACCTCGCTTACCCTAACAACATCTACAAACATCCTGGCATGGAGCTCACGTGAACCTCGGCCTCTGTCTAACCATTCACGCACCTCCGTAAAAACATCATTCCCCCTGTCTCTCACCGTGAATCAACAGTGAGGTGGGTCTCGATACAGTGTTATTAATTTCATCATGCACAGAGCAGTAGTTTCCATTACTGTCTTTTTTAACAGCCTACATACACACACACACA